>KB293691.1:197148-224360 GCA_000328365.1 Capitella teleta | reverse complement strand
CGCTATAAAAAAAAACCTGGTTTATATCCAAGTCTCTTGGGCCATTAAACGCCCCTCGAAATATTACCAATCAACCNCTTTCTTTACCTAAAAAAAAAAAAAAAAAAAAAAAAAACTAATAAAACTACTAACAATAAATTGACCGGCACATGACCCCTTCGCCTTAGTAAAAGACATTCTTTATTCCGAATCATTCAAATGAAAGCGATAAAAAAAGAAGAAGAAGAAAATAAGCTGTTGATCAAAGGGTGGTCTAAATCTGAGGAATTACTGCATAAGCAGCAGCAGAAGTATCAATAAGAGATTTGAAAAAAAGAAAGAAGATCCAATGGCCAGATTTACTAGTATAAGTATATAGTATCATTGTCACATTTAACAGCATTCTTGGACACACTCAAAAGTTCATGAGTTTAATCGAAATGCATGTAGATAAAAAAAATTAAACTTATGGTGTTGCGCAATGGGTATGCCACCATACATGTTATAGAGTTCTTCAATTTGCTACACATAAATCGTACTGAAATGTCTGATTTACAATTAAATAATCTCCATTGTAGGGTCATCAGGTGTCTCCACCATGCAGCTGCTCGCAATTCTTCTGCCATTGTTCTTGGCCATGGTGGATGCCAGAGGCTTCCTTCACACATCCCTGGATATCCAGGGGCGAGCGATATTTCTCCGCGACGGTGGGTACTGGGTTTCATATGTGACTCGCCACGACGAAATCAGTCTAAAGTCGCACTGAGCGCAAGAGAGATATAAAGATAAAAGCGCCCGAGGCGAAAACATTTCAATTTTCTGGTTTCACTGAATTCCGGTATATCAGCACCCTAACTTCAAAGTGCAAGAACAATTATGTGCGTTTTTAAATTATAAACTGGTTTAATTTCAATTTTAATTGACCCCCTGTTTGACCTGTAGTACGTGTAGTCGTTTCAATAGCTTAGTATGGGTACATACTCGAATGCGATATAAAAAAAAAATAAATAATAATAAATAAATAAATAAAAATAAAATGATATCAATGTAAAGAGAGGGAACAGAGCTTTCTGTTAATAGTTTTCACGAGATTCTGTGTTTACAAGTGTAGCCATTGAAAGGCATTTATTTACAAACGGGTTATGCTATCAACTTTGAAATACGCTCCGTTACCATGGCGACGCACGTGCGTGATGGAAATTCTCAGCAATATTCAATCGAGTTTTCCTGCATTTTAACATCGCGTCGGTTGCATGGTACAAATGCTCATAACGTCTTAGCAAGAAGAGGAATTTATTTATTGTTTACACCGTGTTAAAGGTAATTGGCAGCTTTTTTTTTTTTTTTGAATATACCAAAACGTCAGAAATTTTGTTTTGCGACTTTAGGCTGATTTCGTCACATATTAATTCTCTCTCCAAGAGTGCGAGACAAACACTAACAAATGTGGGGGAAGTGAAATATATTCTGATTGTATTATGAACGTTATGATCGATTTCGAAGCAGCATTAATAATAATTTGGTAAAATTATTAATTTGTCTTTCACACTTCGCTTTACATCTATCTGTATTGCATTATGTCAAAAATGTCATGAAATAAATGATATATATATATATATATATATATATATATATATATATATGACATTACATCCTGATCACTATTAAAGCAATATTGATAACGTTATTCGTTATTCAGAAGGCAGGACAAAGGAGTAGGTCTCAAGTCGTAGCCGTTATGATGGTATCAAGGTCAATGGTCAAAATTATGATTCCAGGTCCGAAACGAGTGATGTATGTAGTTGACGGCGATCCGCAGAGTGGCGGCTGGACCGAATGGCTGAACAGAGACAGCCCGGATCCTCGACAGGGGTCCACTGGAGATTACGAATGGGTGCTTCAAAGTATTTATGGTGAGATGTTCTTCGGGGATTGTCTTATACCATGTGCTGCTGACGACATAACCGCGATGGAGGTCGATATTCTCGGCACTGATCAAGACGAGGACTTTAGTAAGTGACTTTTGGTTGACCTCAACATAACGGATAATTTATTTTAATTGCAGTCAAGACTTGTATGGATCTGGAGGAGGACGCGTTCTCGCCACAGACCGGTTTTTACTGCATGAACAACATGCAGCGCAAAGACGCCTCGAAATGCCCCGGCACAGAGCGGTGCCACGCCCTGATGACGTCAGACTGTCACTGCCCGGATGCCCGAGTGCGCTACTACTGCGCAACACCAGCAGAGGAGCAGCAGAAGTATTGCGACCAGGTCGAGGAAAACTTCCAGGGTGGAGGCATCTTCAGACAACTTAAGAGGATGCTTCGAGGACGGAAGAGGTCTATGACCTCCACCCTGAAGGCGTATGCTCTGAAGTACCTTCCTTAAGGGGCCGCACTGATTGAACCCGAGCTGTGAACACCTCCGGGTTGATTAATTAATAAACCTCCTATTATCTTATGTTGATATTTTCTTTGAGCCAGAGGGACCTTAATTATCAAAACATCATATCGGGTGCGGCGGAGTAAATGTCAACAAAATGCGGCATCACATGCGATACGTTAAACAAACATGCAGTACATAAGAAAGGACAGCCTCTCTACAAGAAAGCATACATACCCTGCACGTACAATTCACCCAGCGGCCAGCACTCATGACGCAAGCGATGTCAGTGCGAATCGCACCGCAGGAGAGGGTGCGCTTCCCCTGGCGTTAGGCTTGCGGGTAATTGATGGATGGAGCGACCGTGTCTAATTCACAGAAATGGCGGTTCACACAAAACCCCCGACAAAACGTTATAATCTATAGAGATCCCCCGAGATTAGATCAGTGCACACATTTGTCCCAAGATTAGGATTGCGATTCAGGGTGAGGGTGTGTGCATGCGTGAACACTTTGCTCTGATAATTCAGATCCAGACATAATTAAGCCTGAAAATGATCCATCTCGTGCAGGCAGTTGAGGTATTCATCGCGGAATATTCTGAGTAGGAGCCTCGCAGAACATGAAACACATGCAATGTAGAGACTAAGCGGTCAGATCGAAGGCAGCAGTCGGATTCACGCATTCGCATCACGCGTCGCTGCGGACCAGCACGAAAAACGTTTCACTGGAAATGTGAAGGTTATTCCCACGGTGAGAGGGCAGAGAAGGATTGGCATGTAGGACTCCTCCATGCACGAAAAAAATAAAGTAAAACACGGCTTCAGACATTTATGCTGTTACGCTATACTTCATGACGCACGTTGAGCATCGTCATAATTATAAATGTGTGATGAACTGATAGCGTTAATAAATAAAGCATTTTCTTGAGTTATGTTCTTGTAAATCCGAATACACGTTGACAAAATATTCGCATTTCTTCTTGAGCATCGAGCAGCATATTTAGGCGGCGCCCATGGAGAGCGTGTGAATACATCACGATGCAAGTGATGCTATTGGGAAGGCCAGGGCCGCGCGACATCGTTTCTGCCACCGGAGCGTCGACCTTCCCTGACTGACGCCTGACGCCGCCCTGGGGATGGCGGCACTGTTTGCAGGACAGCGCTGTTCCCGCAGCGGTTGTTTTCGCAGCTGTCAGCAGAGTTTGCCAAAATGCGAAGCTCTTGTTTAGATCGCGGCTAAATGACTGAATCGGCTGTGATCTCTCGCGGGATTTCAGATCGACTGCATTTCATTAAGGCGGAAGTGGATAACACAGCTTCCAATGCCGCCACACATTGATCGCAGCGAACGCGCTCTCATGCATAGCGCATGCGCATCGATTGCGACTCGCTCCAACCTAAAAAAAAAAAAAAAAGAGAAAAGAACTTCCGATCTGTATAGCAAGTGTTTTTTGTGTATTCCTGGGTACTTTTATATTGCATCGGATGCATTTGAATTATTGATCAAATTAGGCGATAAAAAAACCTCCAGCAAACACCCGGCACCCGCTGAGTGGCGCCGTGGTCGCTGCACATGCGCAAACCAATGAATATGATGACCTGAATGTCTGTTATATGAATGTATGTACATTCGAATCAAATGTCACTTGATATCGATAATGTTTCGCTTGTGTTCGATGAATATCGCCCACTATACAAAGCGGAAGTAGTAAATTGTCAATGAAGCGGCTGATCGAGCGCTGCCGAATTGGCGCACTTCATCCATCATATATACTGCGGAGGAGGAAGTCAGCCTGACACACTGCAGGCGCAGCGACGGAGCGAGAGGTGGACGCAGAAACAGCAACTGCGCCTGAGCGATTGCCTCGAAGACGACGGTCACAGAATTAAGAGGAGGGCGAAAAGGAGGAGTTGGCTGGTGTGAGGAGCATCGATTTTCATCTGACCGCATGCTCGCATCCTAAGGAGCAGCCCCATGATGTCCAAGGCACCTATCGCGCATACACTGCGCCAAATGAGAGCCGCATCTGAGTCGTACTCTGAGCTGAGCCACGGGGCCCAGCACGACCATCACGCCTCTCAGCCCGGGACGTCCACCCGTCCGTCGCCTCGGCAGCACCGGCGCCAGCACACTTCGGTCGACGGTCCCTCGAAAGAAGCGAAGGCAAAGGAAGAAGCGAGGAAGAACTTAAAAACGGCATCGCACAACGACATCGAGTTCCAGGCACTGAGTCAGGAGGACGAGAAAGGAGGCATGCAGCAGGCACCCAAGAAACCTCATCCTCCCGTCGCCAAGGAAACGGAGGTGAAGATCGTATTTCCGTCGATGTCACCGCCTAGCGTTGACCTGACTGGACGTGAGGTCATCTTCGCGATCGCCGTGTTCTTCTTTCTGTCGGTTAGCGTCGGCCTAGTCGTCGTCCTGGTTGATGCCAAAATTCGTGAGATGAACCAAGAGCTCGCCGACAAAGCAAAGAGCGTTGCTGATAAGCTTGAACTGGCTCGGAATCCACCTCGTGAAGTCTGTGTGAGCGTCGATTGTCTCCGCGCCTCTGTACACATCTTGGAAACCATGAACTCATCGGTTGCACCGTGTGACAACTTCTACGAGCATGCATGTGGTGGCTGGATCTCACAGGCCAAAGTCCCCAGTCACCGTCATTACACGAGCATGACTAAAGAAATGGAAGCCGTGGTCAAATCGAGATTGAGGTCGCTCCTAGAACAAGAGACGAATGATACGGCGCCTTCAGCCGAAGACAAAGCCAGGATGCTCTACCGTCGGTGCATGGATGTTGATGCGGTGGAAGAACAGGGGGTGAAACCGTTCAAGAGGGCGGTGGACGCGATGGGAGGCTGGGCCATCACAGGTTAGTGACTCTTTCATGTCACCAAACGCATATGGGAACCGATCAAGCTCGACGCACGGTGCCATAAGTGGTACAGCTACCAATTGCACCCAATGAATTATGCAGGAGGCAATTTGACATCTTAGAATATTGTGGTCGTAACGCGAGTTCATGGTAATGGTTGTTCTGAGCCGAATTATGGGTACTCATGAATGCTGATTGCGTATACAATACTTCCTAATTGTATATATGTATGACTATTGGCGAATGGAGTCTCTAGCGCTGTAACAATGAGGGTGATGGCTACTAAACAGAATGGACGATATGCGCCCAGGTGTAATATGAGCTTCACCAGGTGGCACATGACAAAAGGGGTCACCCGCTCCACATCGACGCAATCGATGTATGACTTACAATGGACCCAAGCGACACGAACACTCTCTATACAACGCTCTTGTGTTGGGGACACAAAAAGCTTTTCTTGGAGCCTGCTCTTGATATATGGCAGCCACGATTGGGTAAGCGACGTGGAGGGGCAATAAGGAAACTGAGAGGGCATGATCAGCGAAAGTTGAGGGCAGCAAAGAGAGATCAGTTGCAGCACCGGTTGAGTGCTGTTCTTCGGTTGACCTGTTGTGTAGCCACACTATCATTTTACCGCCACGATTTATGAGAAGCGCACAATGGCAAGAGATGACACTGCTTCCCCGTCTCGCTAATATTATAACCCAGCGGCACCAGGTTATTGCTTCCTGTCGCTGCTTTTCCTTGTGTCTGCGGGGAAGTGAGGGGAGAGGGGTCTTGCTGCCGGGCGCCTGTTTCATTGTATATATTTTTTATGAGCTTCACATTGCTGGAGGGATATGCAATCCGAACGAAAAGGACAACTTTATGGCTCTAGCATAATGGTAGCATAGAAACAAGATACAGCAAATCTAATTTCGCTGTTGTATGTACTATATTATAGTCAGGTAGGTGATTACTTTTACTGTTACAGAAGACTGGAACATTGGTGAGAAATCAGGACTTTGGAATTTGCAGTCAGCGTTGCGAACATTGTCGTTCGATTACTTTGTTCAACCTCTCTTCGAAATCGTCTTCGATGTGAGCTCTCATGCAATAAAGGTAAGCCGGTGAATTTAGTCAGCTTAGTTCAACCAAACAGGGAATCCTAGAATCCCATTAAATTCAATTTACACGTGCATGAGGTTTACTATCGACACAGGAACATTGACAGCGAAATCGATGATGACGAAAAAGAAACGGGTGACATAGGTCCTTTGTTTGCCCCCCGCAAACAGCTTCTTTCCTTCGCTCAGAATCGATCTGGATGTTTTGTTCTGGCTCTGCATGATTTAGTGGTTCAAAGGCCATATGACTCGATTCTTCCTTCCTTACCGGCGCAACAGGCAGCGCACTGCAACAATGAACGCTCATATGGCGCATTGTTACACCCAACACACCATCAATAAATATGATGCGCAGAAGGCAATGAATGTGTCGTGTACATTGTGCTTCTTTATCGTTACAGTTGTCGCCACCCAGTTTCCCTCTCGAAACGGAAGAATATTTAAGCAACGAAACATCCCCTGCCCTCGAGGCGTATGTCTATTTCATGGAAAAGACTGCCAGGCTGTATGGCGCAGACAAAAACTCCACGCAAGAGTTCATTTCAACCACTCTGCAATTCGAGAAAGATTTAGCCACGGTATAGGCAAACACCCAGCATGATTGCCTCAACAGTTTTGTCCATTTCAGCTGGTATCTAATGACAATATGATGGACTCATTCTTTCAAGGAGGAGATGATGACAGTGCCATGTCCATGGAAGAACTCAGACACCTTTCCCCAAGGGTGAGTGAACACTGATATTTGTAATTTAACTCACCATTGGGATCACAATATGATAATGATAATCTTATATATAGATTCACTGGATTCCTTGGATGCAAACTGCATTCAAAAATATTACCAAGGACACACGGGTCTCTGTTCCAAATCGAGAATTCTTTGCGAATCTCTCCTCCCTCTTGATGAACACCGACGAAAGGTTTGCCAGCCGAATTTATTATTCATGGATTCATTTCTGATTTTGACGCCTGAAGGATTCTCAACTATTTCCTGATGTGGCGTTTCTTCAATGACATGGCGGCTCCTTTGATGTCAGAGCAGTTTAGATTTGCCAAAGGAAACTTCGACAAGAGAGTGAAAGGTAAGGAGCTGAAGAGGACACCGGAAGCGTTCCATGCTGTTGTTCTTCTAGGTACGAAGAGGATGTTGAACCGTGTGCAGTTCTGCTTGAAGTCCAGCAACGAGTGGTTGGCCCACGCTGTCGGAGCGATGTACGTCCGAGAATACTTCCCTAAGAAGCACAAGAACGATGTAAGCATTGCGTCCTTTTGACGGATTGCAATTTCTGGTTCTATTTTGCAGAACGATCATGTCGTTCTATTCAGATCGAAGAGATTGCAAGACGAGTGAAGGCCAAGTTCAACGACACCCTGGCGAACGTGGCTTGGTTGGACGACATCAGCCGACACGCTGTCCTGGAAAAGGTTCGCTATTCCGTCCTCATGCTGCTCAAACCTGACTTGGAAACCTCTTGCAGTTGGATAAATTACAAGTGTCCATTGGCTACCCCGATTGGTTGACCAACACAGAAGAGGTCGACAATTACTATGAAACCGTACGTATACCATGAAACCAATTGGCTCGATATTAGTACCTAACGTTTTGTATACTTTCAGTTCTCGGTTAATTCATCCATGGCTTATTTCGATATCATCGTGATGGGAGCTCAACACGAAGTGAAGAAGATGGTATCCAATTACTTCAACCCTGGATCAGCCAGAGAGTGAGATTAACAATTATTGATGCAGATGCAAATTCAATACCAGGTGTACAAACCATGTAACACACATGCTGCCTTTCAAACAGGTGGTTTTGGACCGCACAGGACGTTGGGGCGAGTAACTTCGTGACCGAGAATCAAGTTGGTGAGACTTCAATCATGCGATTTCACACGGAATTTAAGTCGATTTCGTGATTAGTGTTTCCCGCAGGACTGCTTCAGGCGCCGTTTTACCATGAGAACAAACCGAGGTGTGTATCTTCACGCGATCTGCCCTTGGTGCAATTTAATTTATCTACCTCGCTCTTGCAGGTACATCAATTATGCAACGATAGGGTCCATCATCGGCCACGAAATTACCCACTCGTTCGACCATCAAGGTCTGTAATGGACAAGCGATGCGTGTGTTGATTGCGTTATGTTACTCGTAGGAGGCCTCTTTAATGCGGCCGGGGACATCGGGCCGGTCTTCTCAGACCATGCCTCTAAGGAGTTCAGCGCGAAGAGATCGTGCATGAAGAATTACTTTGAAACGATTAAAATCAAACTCCCTAACGTGAGACAAAATTGACAAATGCGTTTTGATGAAGTCAGCATATTTTGCACACAGAGCGATGAGACCTGGAGCGTGAACGGAACGGTTACCCTGGATGAGAACTTCGCTGATATCAGCGGCCTGCAAATTGCTTTAAACGTGAGTCATAACGTTTAAAGGTGCGTTATGATTTAATGGTTTCACAGGCGTTCTACGAAGAAGAATCAGAAAGAAAGGGCAAAGAGGACTTACTGACCGGACTGCCCGCGAACGTTAACCAAACGTTCTTCCTCTCGTTCGCTCAGGTAAATTTGGATAGTTATTATTTAAGGTAGTGTATCCCAAATTGATCGATCTGGGTGACCTATAGTGCCAACATAGAAGTAAAGTTTGATTCCATAATGACCACAGATCAGTGGACCATCACTTATTCATGCAAATACATGTTTGTATTACGCGTTTCTTGTACGCCCACTTGTAAAGTGTAGTTCAGGATATGGCGTTATGATAATTAAAAAGGACTCAACAACTAACTAAAACAACTAACAATGTATTACTGTTTTGTTATTGTTGAAATTAACAATTAATTAATATTATGTGCTTATTATTATGCAAGAAGAAAAATATTAGAACTTCAAAAGTTTCACGAACGCCTCAAGGACCCTAAAATACTGAGAATTGACCACTATCAATAGGGGGTGCTCTCAGAGATATACATATAGCTCGAAAAATAGTCTAGTGAGGTAACATTTTCTTTACATAATCTTTTTATAAGCATATGAGGCAAGGTTTTGAAGTCATTATGACGTCATAAAATGTCGGTAAACAACATTAAATTTAGCATATCACACATCCTTGGAATTCGAAAACATTTGGGAAATATTGAAGTCCAAACACAGTGCTTTGTCTTTTTATATTTTATTACATTTATTTTATGCATTTATTCTTGCACAAAAATAAATACATGTATACCCCAGTCATTCAAAGACATGTTTCTCTTTCCAGCTCAATACAGCTCCTTATTATTGTCATTTATTGAATATGTTTCCATCGTGCCATTGAGCATGCAAGACATAATCAAAATTAATCATGTGACCGATATTACAAGAAACGCGTACTGGGCTGCTGATCCAGAGACATTACAGTATATGAATAAATATTAAAATCATGGGTGGTCACTATATAGCTCGTTGAATAAGAGATACACTACCTTGATCAAAATATGTATGTATACCCACGCAATTCATTCATTTATTTTCATTTATTTCCCTTAACAGATGTGGTGCACTAAAATGGAAGACTCACAGACGAAGACTGTTCTTGAAACTCGGGGTGCTCACTCTCCCTCGGAAGTCAGGTAAGTGATCACGTGACCTTCAATCTCACCACACACACTCTCTCTCTCTTGTGCAGAGTCATCGGCACATTGTCTCAGATGAAGTCTTTCGGGCGCGCGTTTAAATGTCGACGGGGCAGCCGAATGAAGCCACGCAGGCAGTGTCCTCAGGTTTGGCAGCAAAGGGAGCACACGGCAGTGGGCGGAATCGACGGCTCCAAGGACGACGACCCATCGTCGTGAATGTCGTCATTGAGATCGCATGATCTCAAAACGTATGATTCTGCAATATTCCAAGTTGGCCATTTTTTGAATATTTGATATCTAACGAACAAGCTTTTATTATTAGAACTGTAAATGTTTTTTTTTCTCATCACAATATTCAGTGTATTTATTGTCTTCTTTTCACTTAGATGTATATTTAATTGTTTATATCGTTGAATTATTGTGTTTTTATCTTTTTAACGAAAAAGTCAGAATTTTAATGTTCGTACCATGTAATATGTCATCTTTTTTCCACTGTCTTCTTAACCACTTTTCTCAATAAACTCGTATCTGTTGTATTCCTGCCTCGAAAGCAGTACTACCGCCAGAGGCGAGGCGCGAAGCCACAGGGACATGGCCGTGGTCTATCTATGGTGTCACACATTGTGTAGTGACATTCAATCACGTGGTATGAGAACCATCACAAAGTATCAGGGATGAAATGTCCTCCAAATAAAAGCTCTGAGGCTCTGAGGCTTGTATAAGATCGCCCAGAAGTCATCTTTGCTGTGGATTTTGACCAAATCGAGATGAGGCTTTTGGTAATGCAGGTGCACAGTTCATAATATCAGTTGCAATTTCATAGACGAAAACTCGCTTAGCTGAAATGGTAGCGCTAATATTTCATAACACAATGCATGGACCACGGCCTATGGCTTTGCGATCGAATCATTGACACGGGAACGCCATGTGGGTCGTCTATTCATTCATTCAGATTTGCCATTATCCAGCCATGTTAAATTTAAGAGATGTCTCTAAATTTTGTCTTAGAATAGAACCCAAAATTAATATCGTTTTGCACCATACGGTACATACAAGAAAAACACCATCTGCTAATAAAGAAAAAAAGAAAAGAAAAAAAAAAAGACAAAAGAAATCTACTACGTGGCGCATCTCACCAACAAGTACTTACTATAATTATGTGCACCATTATTTGACCCGCTATGACCTTGGTATCTGCCTCCTGATTGGCGAATACGATTTGTGCCCCCAATATGTGTAGATCATTGTTGTTCTGGTAAAATGCTTTATTATTAAGGGTGAATGGCCAGGACTCAGGGCATGGGTAATCCACGACTCAGACCACTTGATCACTGTCAAGACTTCTCCAGGCATGCATTATTCACTGATTCAGAGGGAAACCAAATGAAATTGAATGCTCGGTTACCAAGATGCAAGGTTGCCTTCCAAATGTCACGGCTTTGTTTTTGCAAAAGGAGGATGGAGAGAAAGGAAAACGAGATTGAGATTGCGTCGTCAGTTAGAATGGTTACCGTAGCAACCGTTTTGGGACATGCATTTCATCTTATATGCTGGGGACACGAGACCACAAGAATTCAAGTTCGTGGATACCGAGGGAAGGAATTTGCATGCATGTTATATGGAGGCAACTGCGGACATGCGCCCCAGCACGTACGCTGTTAGGAAGGACAATCAGCAGTCTGAGTTTGGCCTCGTAGCAGGTGGGAACACGGATAATCAGATCACTAATGAGCAAGATCTGCCATATTTAGGTGTAATGCTGCGATGCCGTATCTTAGGGTGCGCTTATGTGCAATCATATCTAACCAGACTATGGGAAGGTTTGTTGAAGTGTGCAACGGCGGGCACTTCAAAGCATAACACTGAGGACCGGTCAGCTTCCGTTGTTTAGCTGTGGGCCCTTATTTTGGAACCGACTATAATTATGGTGATGTAGAAAGCGATTCGTCGTTTAAGCATCACTTTGGCTCCTCCTTTTAATTACAAGGGAAACAATTCAGGTTAAATTAAGATAGGCAACCGAATATAAAGGTACGAACATGACAGCGCAGAAACAACTTATGCTCGCAACACAATGGTGCGTGATACACATTAATTAATCCAGATTGGATATTCGGGCCCTGCATGTGACAGATCGAGGTTGGAATGTCACTCTGTCCCCTTTCTTAGGCGGGCAATGTTAGCACCATAAAGTCAATTTGAGGAAAAAATGGGTAGGTCTATGAAATATATTTCCCGCAAGTTGCAACTTATATATATGTAACATATATATCTGTATGTGTGAGTTGCAACTTGTGGGAAACTATCTTAGCTTGAAGTACACACCCACTAGCATATCATTTATCTCAGAAAGCATCCAATGCCGCACCTATGTGGGAAATCACTGTGTTCTCTTTTGATCTCAGACGTGAGGGACCGAGTCAAGGCATGCTCTGTGGTCAAGGACTCCTTCAATGCGTTCTGCATTAACCCAATGCACGCAGAGTTCTCATGCTTCTATCGGTGGAACAAATGTGATAATTTAAGGCGCAATTAATGCACTCCATTGACCGTTATTGTAAAGTTTAATGCACATTTTTAAATTAACAGTTTTACTGAATTATACAAGTGGGCCAAAAGTAGTTTATCTACTTCATGTAAAAAAGCAAAAAATTAAAATTGGCTAAAATTCATCAATAATTCCAAAAAAATAAATACGTGATATGGATTGACTAGGTTATTATGCACCCATTTATGCAGAGAAATCGAATAAAACGTTAATTTTGAATGAGGGAGAAACATTTAAATGCGAGGGGTGAGTGATCGCGAAGAGCTTTTATGTGCACGCAATCAGGTGGGCCCCTGAACCAGCATTGTGGAATGTCATCATGGCGCTGCAGTACAAATAATCAGCTTTGTTTTGATTTCAGTAGGTACACATTAGTGCTACAATATCAACAACAACACTCATAAGCAATATAATTGTTCGTTCATTCTATAATAGTAATTTAAGAAGAATAATATTGAATGCACGAAGATAATTAACAATGCATACGAATTAAACGACCGGCGTCAAATGTATTTCGCGCCCGTTTTCTGCAGCTGTCCGCTCGCTGCGCAGCAACGTACTTTTCCGCGAAAAACGTCAATTTTCGTGAGTATCTCACTTCGCATTTGTTTTATCCCTTTCATTGTTGTTATTTCTTGAGTAAGTCATTACATTACGCGATATGCGCGCAAGTTGCACTCTTTATATGGAGATAAATCGGCATCAATGTCGACAACATTGGATTAGAAATGATAGGTATATAGCAGCATGAAATGTTTATATAGCAAGCATTGAAATCGTTAACAATGGAGTAGATAGACTACTTTTGGCCCACTCTATATACCATAAACATTTCTGGGTATGGTTGAGTAATATATCAAAAGATTAGTTAACAATGCGAGAACTGCAAAAGAACTACTAATAGAAGATCGAGTAGAGTGATTAAGTTAGTTTAACTGCCAACTAAAACTGTGTCTCTATCAACGATAACATATGTCAACGTTGAAACAAAAGGTCAAAGATCAAAGGTCAAAGGTCATTAAATTTAGTCAACATCTGGTTGCTATAATTATTAGCGATTTCCAATCGACTTTGGTGGAAATTCACATCGTTCTAGAAGGAAATATGTCCATGTTTCTATTCATTGATATTGGAGATCTAATAATCATTCTACATTATATCGGGCTCTGAGAAGGATTTTTAGTGCTATCTGAAATCTGAATCATGTATTCGGGTTTTACCCAGGGTTTTGAAAAAAGCTATTCGGGATGGCACAGTCATATAGAAGTTATATTTTCATCGTCTCAATTAAGGAGAAGGTGTTTCCCATGACATAATCTGGTAAACCACTCTGAAATCGATAGCTAAACTCAGACAAGTTCTCTTGATTTTTGCACCAAATACTAGTAACCAATCGAGACAACGTCGAGTTCGGTTATTTGGTTTTAGAACTCAAACAATCTGAGTGTAACCATCTTTTTTTTGTGTCTTATCCCATACTTAAATAGATCTCCGAAGCGCTGTATTGCACTGATCAATACAGACTTGTAGTGATCGCCGGTATATCCACATCCAAATGCATTCAACGTATGAGATCTTTCGTATTGCTGACACCCGTTTTGAAGACGACATGAACACAAATTTCCCACCCTGTGGCAATCTTGAGACTTATTTCTGTGTCCATATTTCCCTGTGAGGTCTTCTATTTCTCACCATCGACTTCGATTCCTTCCCGTGTCGAGATATTTATATGATTCTGCATGTTTTCCTTTCGTTCTCCTCCCTTCATCTCTCCTTCCGGATTCACGTTTTATAGCCAGGTGTTTAGTTTTTCTTAGCTTCCAGAAAGTATGATATGTCATTAAAAAAATCCTGGGTTATGTAATTTCATTCCATCCATGTTGATGCCAGCTTCCACTGAGGGCTGTGAATGAGTTTGAATAAGTGACACGAGGCACAATTAAAGGTCTTGAAATCGACTAATGAGACAGATGTGGTTGAATCTCCGGCCAAATGAATCATCGAGGCAGAGCAAAAATACAGAGATTAAAAAAAGACTTCAGCCTGTGTACTCAATGAACTGATCTCAGGATGATCTTCAGAAGCAGGAGATGGACTCATCAGTCACTACCGGTGTATTTTTACTCATAATGACCACACTTTCTGGTAACTGCTTCATAAGAAGCTTCAACATTATATTTTTGCACATAAAACCCCCTCCTTTTATCTACTTGCACCACATCTTCCTACAAATGTCTGGATCATCGCTGCTTGGCTAAAAACAATATTGCATAATTGGAACCCAATTCGATTAAGGTAGAATCAAACACAGCTATCAATAGTTGCAACTGCGAAAAGGTGTGGTCAATACTAGTAGGAATCAAGGGTGTCTCTCCCAAGAGAGAATGGGTGCATGGCAAAACAAATCTTACCTGAATGCACTTGATTGGATAGTCGTGTATTTACTGTAGTCACTTTTTCTAGATATAATCACCACATTAAAAAATCGAATGCACATGTAAGCGACCAAGATTCATTGTGAATGTGCCCTTTAGCTCAACCTTTTCGTCCTGAAGGAGACTAAAATAGATTTTATCATAATCATGTTTTGTTCCTTCTTCGAAATTATGGCAAATAAATTTTTTGATTAGTTTGTATTGTGATTTTTGGTGAAATATGTGTAATAAATTTCTAATACATGTATAAGCAAGAAGAGTGGGGAGAAGTAGTATTGTTTTCTTCACAATTAATTCATTCACTTTGAATAGAGCACATTAGGACGATTTACTATAGGACAAAATGTGTCCCATTCAGTAACCATACATTCACGCACTAAATCAAATAAAGAGTCGCGATGTTCTCAAGTGCATGAACCGCATTTCTGCATTGGAATGAATGCGTGACTTATCAGTGAGGACTCTTTGCATTCTGCTTATGAGTGTGGCTTCTATGCATACGTGGGTTCCGACGGATAATGTCAGCTGCAGCAAGCGTTCCTGGGATTAGGGCGGGAAGCCGCGCAATCACGTCAGCGTCATCGCGCTTTAAAACGAAGCTGCCGCTGCCTCATCTGCGGCCGTTATCAAGTAGCGATGTCACACAACAGCTGACGACGGCTGCGTCTTTTTGGATATCGTACAATGGGAGACATTCATATGTCCGCTGGCTCCCTGGGATCCATCTATGGTAGCAGGATGATGTCATCCGTTGGATCTGTTCAATCCGGAGCGTCGAGTGAGATTAATCCTTTGGAGGAGCGTTTCATGTGTAGTGCTGATCCGGGCACAAGGCGCGGTCGGCGTATCCAGACTGTGCTACTCTTGACGCTGCCCAGCATCCCAGTTCTACTGCTGGCTGTTGTCACCATGCTGCATATGGGGCTCCAAACCAGGGACCTCATCAGTATACAGGATTTCAGAGCACAAATTACTCGAAGTCAGTTGATAACTGAGGTGATACTCAGTCTACACGAGGAGCGAGCGCAAGCTTATCTCCACCGTCTTCTTGAGGACATTGACGCTTCTAATGACATTGCAAACTTCCAAAACATCACCTTCAATACTGATGCACTCCTCCATGAAGCCAATATGCGTTCCACGGAAGAGCTACGTCGCACAAGAGAGGACACAGCGAGTGATCGCACTGAGAGCTTGGTTTCTCTTTCAGAAGCATATGATTACATGATTGAAGAGGCAAATGAATTACTTAAGTTTCCAGAGGCACGGTGTCCCAAGATGACCAAGACCATGCTAGCGACGATTGCCTCATTGCACACTATGCTGGCTGCCCTCAGCACACACGAGAAGCTGCACTTCCTACTCATGGAGACAGTACTGGAACAGAAAGAAGGGAACTTTCTCAGTTACGAAACAAGAAACATGGTCATGGAACGCCAGCTTAAAGACGCCTTACTCTACACTAAGGTTTTGGAAGCAAAGGACCTGCAAGTCATCAGCAGACAGAGCCATCTGGTTCTCTGGACGCAGATGACTCAGGGCAAACAGAACAGCAGCGAGGAAGCTTCTCGACGCGTCAATATGACGTCAGTGCATAGACATATCCTCTACGCATCCATCCGAGAGATTTTGATCGATCTCAGCTCGAGTTCATGTCAAGAGCGATATCAAGAAAAACTGGAAGCGACTTTGGCGTACTTGGTAGTGCTGCTCATCCAAATACCACTTTTCTTGGTCATAGCTAAGAATGCACAGAGTACGAAACAGTGCCTACACGATGTCGTCAGTGTTTATGCGAGTCGTACAGTGGAGTTGAAACGAGAGAAGCGAAAAAGTGATCATCTTCTGGCTGAAATGCTACCCAAATCAGTGGCAAGGCAGCTGAAGTTTGGCAAGAGCGTTCACGCCAAGCAGTACGAAGCAACAACGGTGTATTTCAGCGATATTGCCGACTTTGCGGACATTTCAAGCACAAGCGAACCGATGCAGGTGGTGACTTTTCTCAACAACGTCTATAGTTTCATGGATGCCAAGATGAACATGTATGACGTGTACAAGATGGAAACAATCGGCAGTGTGTACATGGTGGTCAGTGGTGTTCCGGTCAGCAATGGCCAGCGCCACGTCGTTGAGATTGCCAACTTAGCCGTGGACATTCTACAAGTGACCGAAGACTTTGTAATACCTCACATGCCGCTCCGCCCGCTACGACTTAGGATTGGCATTCATTCAGGTGAGAGGTTAATGGGTGCACACGATCCGTGCTCTTGGTCGTTTTACGACGCGCATCTCACTTCCGCCAACGCGGGGATATTTGCGTGACGACGCGGCCTCAATTACAGATTGAGTGCGGATTAATCCTGGCTATTGACCTTGCTTGCGATTGCTAGCCTTAACACATCGCTTTGAGTTTACACACGTTTCTCTGCCCTGCACGCTTAGCTGATGGCAAGTGATTAGGGCCAAACGACTTCTACTCGGCCGTAGACATCTCCGATTGCCCTCGGGATCAGCCACAGGTGTATCATGTTCCACCTTCCCCAATAAATGAATCACCAATCCTTCCTTTTCAACCGTGCGTAGGGATATGCAGAAGGAAGTGTACTTTTTTTCTCTTTTTTTTTCTCTCTCTCTGAGTGGGGGTTAAGCTGTAGTTCTTGGCAGTTCGAGTTTCACGTCCACTTTTTTTCCTTTGTGCGTGGCTTTTAAGGTGAAGGTCATCGACGGCGCAATTTAGTGAACGACTCAAAGGAATAAGCCCAAGATTGGTCTCGTTTCTTACGCTAATTGAGCAGAGGGAACATCTGGCGGTAAGTAAAGCGATTGCGGTTGGGCGCATGATGTGCCCAATAGAACCCTTTTGATCGGATAAAATTCGAATCTTCGTTCTAATGACCACCACAGATACCTATCCTCATAGAACTATTAAAATGCTTATTGGAGTCACGTGACCGATCAAAATTGAAGCCAGATTAAGGGGGAACACTTTGTTGAATGCCACGGCGTCGCGATCAGAAGAGCTCAATTGAAACTCGACATGCTGATGCTTTTTATATGCTGTATGATCCACTTTAATTTTAAGCTATCGTGTATAGGCGCTTTGACATTACACAGTCATTCTAATTACTCCTTTACACATCAATGTCTATTCCATCCAGGTTCTTGCTGCGCCGGTGTTGTGGGCAACAAGATGCCGCGTTACTGCTTGTTCGGCGACACCATCAACACGGCGTCTCGTATGCAAAGCTACGGTCTACGTGAGTAGAATGAGCGGTGGTTTAAGGCCCGCTTACACATGCACCCTCTTTTGTGTTTGTATACAGCTGGGAAGATCCATGTTTCCAAGGGGACAAGAGACCTTCTCGAGGAGGTCGGGGGATTTGTCGTGGAACCAAGGGGACGGATTGACATCAAGGTACATGACCTGCCTGTCTAATGAGGGGTTGGGATGACGTGAGATAGGTGTGGCCCACTGCTGATTAGAGGAAAGCTTCGATCGCTATCCTAGCGATCCCGTCATACAATGATGGATTGTCTCAATTTTTATCATCTCATTTATTAATGCATCATATTCCATTGCTCATAATATTTTTGTCCTCTCCTCTTTTAGGGAAAGGGGGACATGGCGACGTTTTGGTTAGTCAGCAAAATCAACCCTAAAAACGAAGGGAAGAAACGAGGGGTCGTTTTGCAGACTGATTCCAGCAGAGAAGCGTGGATGGAAACCGCATAGTTGTGTAATATGTTATGAATAAGCCAAGGAAATGCTCGACCTTGCGCTCCGTGGCTGTCCTTGAGACGCTGCTTGATCATGTAGGCTATTTGGACCCAATATCCACGGAACAGCTGAAAGCCATTCGACTCACTGCTTGACCACCTGCGTCGGATCAATCATCTGGAATCGAATGATGAAGAGAATCTTGTTTACAGGTACCAAGAAGATTGGTTTATACGTTGAATGCGTTTTGTAGTGTTAACTTTTTTAAATTTTTATTCCGATGGCTAATAATAAATTTCCATAATTATTAAGTTTACGTTTTTTTGGAAGTGTTTGTTTCTATGATCAACGCAATCAAAACCTTGCGTTGTCAAGGTTAACAACAGCTTGAGGTCACAGAAGACGAGTACGGCGGTGGGGTGGCCTATCACGTGCTTCTATAGTATTTCTCCGTTTTTACCCTGGGGAGGTCGCTTCTTCGTTGAAAGAGGTGCTCGCTGGGGTCTCATTTGCAGTCTTGTCAGGCAGAAGAGAAAGTGAGAAAGGGAGACAGCGAGAGAGAAAAAATATATCGTCGTCGTGATGAATTTCCTTCGAAGTGCTATTATCTGCGATCGAAACATGCTAAACGGTTAAAGCTGATCAGTTGTGTTTCCCAACTTGTGTTTTCAGAATAACCTGAAACAGAAACTTCTTCGACGATTCCATTTTCAAATCAAAATTCAGAAATATTCAAAGAGAAGATTGAAAATAAACCTCTCTCTTTGGAATATTATAAAGGAAATCATGAATATTTTGATTTGCATTTTTTTCGAAACCAGGTATTGTCGTCTTGGCAAAGGTACAATGCAACAATAATTTTCTGTGAGAACAGCACTGAAAAGATCGAGAGAAATTGTTCACTACAAGTGGGGTATTGGCTTGGTACGTGTAACTGATCTGTGCATAATAATTGCTGGTTGTTTAAATGTTGCTCGCGACACGTATTTCATGAATTAAAATAAACATTGAATAAGGAACTTTGAATTAAACCGACTCACTCGGAAACGGTGTGCATGCCTTGAATGCAACATAACATTTACATCTGGCAGGTGCTGCGCTCAGAAGTAGTCCAAGACGGACATTTGCACAGAATGTGCGCCGTGGAAAAATAAACCCTGATTAATATCTGCAAGGGAAAACTCAACACTGGGTGATGGCTTGGATCCTATAAAAATACCAAATCACTAATTGCACAGATTCTTTAATCAGTTATTTTAGTGAGCTGATGTTCACCCACACTAGTGGATATGTCCACTTCTGAGTTATTGGTATGGCGAAGAAGACGGACAAAAAGAAAAAAATATGAAAACTTGAACCCTATGATCACTAATTCATTTTGTAGAGCTTGGAATGTGTGTGCATGGAAACACAATTTCTTAAATTATAATATTGTAAATTATAACTGCCCAATAGTTTTATCTCGTTTGTATTGAAAAAAAAAAAGAAGAAAAAAAAAAAAGAAGAAAAAGCAACAACAAAAAACTCTCTTCTGTGATCTTTAGCATGATGAGAAATCTTTAATTTTTCTTTTACTAATTTATGTTGGATCATACACTCTCCAATTTGCAATTTTGTTTGTCAATAGCAGATTCTAGGGCATCCCTGTTCCCTGTTCCCAATCAAATAGAAAGACGTCATCGATATCTATTTTTGACAGCAGAGGCTTAACAATGCCTTCGATAACCTTCCCTTATTCAGTTTAGTTAACAATTGGAATAATGCAACGACCCAAAATAAGTTTTTGGTGATACATCTGTGCATTCCTGAATTCAGCATGCAATTCCTCCCCCACCTGCCATCGTTGGTAGTTGGATGAATGCCACGATCGGATGACATAATTTCTCTGAGCATGACTAAAACCCAAAAACTTCAACCAACAGTTTGCGCCGATAATTCTTATGGATTGGAGTTAGAGTTGAGTTGGAGAGGTGAATATATTAGATTATTGTGCGATAATGAATATTGTGACTTTCGATTTTCAACCATTGAACCATCTCAGCGAAATGAATTTTCGTTGAAATTTCTCGATTAGGCAGGAAAGTGGTTCACCTCAGAGTGAACAAATCACGTGGATGTAAATACTCAGAATGCAATGATGAAATTGATCAACACGCGCATTATTTGCGCTTATTATTATTTGCGCTTATTATTATTTGCGCTTATTATTATTTGCGCTTATTATTATTATTATTATTATTATTATTATTATTATTATTATTATTATTATTATTATTATTATTATTATTATTATTATTATTATTATTATTATTATTATAGGGGGTTGCACATTAAAGAAATAACTTTTTTTATGCTGTAATCCATGCCATAGAGTTCATATTTTAATTGGAAGAATGTATTTCAGTATACTTCAAAGAGCGGCAGATGGTTTCGATTTCATTCGCTTCCTAGAATTGAAGAAAGGATTCATATGTTTCCCAGAAACGAACGCCCAATTTGCTGTATTATATATCTGTGCCGCTCAGACGCTGAGCAGTGAAATGAATATAGCAACAAAATTGACATCTTCACGCGAGCGCTGTGTTAAAAAAAAAAAAAAAAAAACATTCATCGGTCCATCCTCGTATCAAGCAGCATCAGGTCACGGTCGACCTACAACGGTCACCTCTCATGGCAGTCTGTGATGACAACACCGCTCGCGCACGGCGACAATACAGATCGTTACTTCGAGGGGAGGACTGTGCCGCTCAGATGTCAGCAGTGAAATGAACATAACCATGAAATTGACATCTTCACGCGACCGCTGTGTAAATATAAAAACCTTCTTGAGCGAGCTTCCTCATGTTATGTTGTGTGTTCGTTAAATATCCTTAGTAAGCTTGAATGATTACCCAAACTTTGCATGTGTATATGCAACAAAAGAATAATGAGCGTGCGAAGCAGGGTGCACGTGCAGGAACAGCCTACCTTCAGAACCAGTATTAAATATTGAATAATGATGTTTACGACGCACAGGTGCGATAGTGGTAGCAGCGATACACCGGGGAATAATTGAGTTGTGGCCAGGCAAAAACTCGGTGCTATTGGGGAGAAAATGAAGCAATTAAAACTAAATTATTGATTTGTATATACCGCAACATTGCGCTTAGGTTTGCTTCTATGCTGTTCACAGCAATTTATCCCTGGTTATAGGACCCCCAGACATGACACGTAAGCCCTCAGCGAGCTATGATCACAAATTGGGTGATTTATGGTGATATTAATTGAGGAATAAAAGAATTGTTAACAATTTGAAATCACAAATTATGTCCACCAATATGGCCATTTTCCCTCAGAAAGTATTCTGCTCACCAAATGCAATCTAGTACCTATACCAATTGATTTACATGAGAAGTTCAAGTTCAACGAGATCGGACGTGTTTACATCATCTCCGAGTTTATCACGCAATTTTCACGGATTATTGAAGGATCACTGTGATTTTTTTTTTCTGCATCAACGGAGGAGTCTTGTGGGGTCGATTGCAGTGACATCGCTATTGTGCATTTTATCAATGGCTGAGAAAATGAAGATCAAAGTCACGAACAACGACATGTCTTTCAAACTTGCTGATCGATCTGTGAATGATGGCTACCTGCACGTGGATGTCCTCCACCTGAGCAAGTGCGGAACAAAAAAGCTAGTGACAAACATGAATCTCATTTTGAAAGGGAGTCCAAGTGGCGATCCAACGAGGAACACATCGAAGAAGAAAACTGCAAAGAATACGGAGTGGGTTGAGGAAATCCGGAAGCTACGAAGCACACCGGCAGCTCAAACGGAGCAACTGATGACTGGTTACCCGCACGATCAAACAGGTCAACTGGCAAACAAAAGAGGCAATTTGATATGACCTTCTCCGACACGGAATTTAGAAAACACACGAGGCCACTGCTGGCATTGTTGTGAGGAGAATAATTCTCACAAAAACTGCAGGTATGGACAACCCATAGCCTGCCATGCCTGTGGATACCTTGGTCACAAGGCAAAGAATTGCAACCGTCAATAGGAAACAGGCCATGAAGAATGTGCCTCAGACACACACAACGTACAATCCGCTGCAGGTGTAGTTGGTAAATACGTCACCATAGCACTTTTAAATGCAAGATCAGTTGCAAATAAGCTGGAAGCGATCCATGATATTATCATCGAACGATCCATTTCAATCATGGCACTCACTGAAACGTGGATGAAGGATGGCGATTCAAATGTTGATTGGTGATAATTTATTATGTGTCAGCCAGGATCCCATTTCGTCGGTGTATCTCGACCAATTGCCAAAGGAAGAAATGGAGGAGGAGTTGATTTTGTGATCTCACAAAGTATCCCCATCGAAAAGCTGACCATTGACACTTACAGAACATTTGACACAATAGGAATCCAAATCAAGACCAAGCGTCCACTGAAAATGATCCTAATGTACCGCCCACCCCCCTCACAGACGATTGGTTTCACCAATGCTACGTTTTCAGAACGTGATACGTGATGGGGTTTTACGGCTCCACCCAAACCGATCGGAAGATACGGGCGCCAGACGTTTTTAGAAGAAATGGAGGGATTCATTGCTAATCTCTGCTCCAGTCAATCGAGCGATATATGCCTTCTCGGTGATTTTAATGTCCACTGGGGTGAAGGAAACACGACGGCTAATAATTTCCAAGAAATCTTCAATCTAAAGCCGCACGTTCAGCAACCAACATCTGCATATCATATTTTGGATCTGATTTTTACCCTGCACACTGAATCGCAACCCATAGATGTCATCGATGTTTGCGACATCGGTATATCAGACCATTGCTTGATCACATGCAAACTAGCTGTGGAGCCAATCCAAGCAAGAAAGATCAGTTGCAGACCACTGAAGAGAGTGGATCCGACCGCCTTTGCTGGTGACTTGTCTTGGGTACAATGTACTGTCAACTGTTCGGCAGAAGGATGGCATTGAAGCTGTAGCTCAGACATATGAAAAGATGTCAGCGGCAATTACCGACAAACATGCCCCAGCAAAAGTTGTCCGTATTAAGGGAGACGGACTGAAGCCTTGATACAACGATGAAATACACGGTGCTAGGAAGCAACGTAGAAGACTGTAGAGGAAATACTTAATTATGCAGACGATACTCAACTGTACTGCCCGCTGACCCTGACCTCCTTGACCCAAATGAAGGAGCAACTTGAAAAACTGGAGAAGTGTCTGGAAGAAGTACGAAATTGGATGAGCACCAACAAATTGAAATTGAACGAAGCCAAGACCGAACTATTGATTGTGTGCAAAAAAGCGGACAAGAATCAAGCCGAATATTATAAATACCCCACGGTGGGGTGTTTATAACATTTCTGATTCTATTTACTTCGGAATTTGTGAATTTCTTTTTTTTTTGAAATAACTCCGACTTTGAAATGTGGAATATAATTTTTCTTGTTTCTCCCTTGCTAGAAGGCCGACCAACCCACAACCCTCAGCTCAATGGACTGAGCCCGAAGGATATTTATAATAATTCTAATTCTATTTGCTTCGGATTTTGTGGATTTCTATTTTGAAATAACCACGACTTTGAAATGCGGGATCTAATTTCCCCCCTTGCTAGAAGGCCGACCAACCCACGGCCCTCGGCTCAATGGAGGGAACTCGAGGGTTTTTTTTAATAATATTTTCAATTCTATTTACTTCGGATTTTTGTGAATTTCCATTTTTGAAATAACCACGAGTTTGAAATGCGGGGTCTAATTTGTATTGTTTCTTCCTTGCTAGAAAGCGCACCCCATCCAGGCAACGGGATGCCCCGGTCGCTGGTCCTCCCCCGCTACCCCCAGCAGCAGCAGCCGGCTTAACCGTGTGCGAAGGGTCTTTATAAATTTTCTAGTTCTGTTTAATTTAGCTATCGTGAATTTCTACCTTTCAAGTATCTTGACTGAAATGCGGGATCTGATTTTTCTTGTTTCTTCCTTGCTGGAAGGCGCACCCCGTCCGCGCAATGGGATTCGGCCCCCGTCGCTGGCCCTCCCCCGCTACCCCAACAGCAGCCGATTTCCTTTCTGCGTCTTCTGCTCCTCTCACCGTTTCCTAGGTTTTTTTTTCTGTGAATTGGTTCATTTCTGCTTGTGTTTTCAGCCACTGAGAGGTACCTCATTCGTGGCATGGAGGAGCAGAAGGCCATGATTAAAGAGCTTTCTTCCCAATTGAAGGCTCTGCAGAAGATCGTAGTCCGTGTGGTGGGGCAGTCGCTGCCTGCCCCTCTCCTGGATCCAGACATTTTCCAGATCTTCTGCATGGAGGACATGGAGCAGCTGGAAGCCAAGGGCTCTGACTTGGCAGTACGCTCGTCCCTTGTGAATGTAGTTTCTCTTCTCTAGGTGGCAAACCTCTCGACTGTGTTGCCAACACACTGAAGGCCCTCCAACGACTGCCTTCATTGCCACCAACCTGAACTTTTGTGGCAAGGGCGAGAAGAGGACCTTCAAAGGCACTCGCCTCCAGCTGGCGGTCAAGGTAAGATTTTCCCTACCTTATTAGTTATTTTTAATCGTTTGTTATCGCAATTTCGCTTTTCTGTTTCAACTGTTGAACTCAACTGCTCAGCCGTTAAGTTTGTATCACACTGGATTATTCTACAAGGATGCTACTTTTTTCGCATGCAGTTAAGAAGACCCCCCATCTTCGCCTCCGCCGAGGATGCAGCCATCCAGGAGACAATTAAGAAGTGGCTGCGCAATGCCCCGGCGAGGGGCAGTAGAAGGGAGAGGAGGCCGGCGGCCCGACAGCAGCGGCCTCCATCGCCGCTTCCTTTTTCACGACTGCGGACGCCAACCTTTGATATCACTTCGGACACACTCCTTGGACTCGTGATTGAACAGTCCAAATGTCTTTCAATCAGAATCGTCAAATTCTTGTCAATACACCTGCGTACTGTTACACCACAACCGCTACGAATTTACTGTGAATTGATGAGAACTGCATTTTTGATTACATCCGGTTTTCATCATAACGATTCTCTCGGTGCAGTCATAACGGTAAAATTTACTGTACAATGTACTCTTATTATTGCTGAAGTGTCTAAGTATTGTGTGAATAACCATGGTGAAATGAATATTTTGTTATTAGATGCCTCTCAGCTTTTTGATAGAGTGAATTATGTAAAGTTATTTCGGTGCTACTGAATAGAAGTATGTATCTGACCAGGGAACCAGCGAAGCGCGTTTCCAGGAGTCAAGGAATCCACACCACTGCTTAGCTCGGCATCATAACGCACTGCAAGTTCGTCCAGAGATAGAACAGCTTTATCTTGCTACTACTTTTTTTTTCTTAACTGTAATCTCTGCCAGAAACAACAACACAAACAACAACAACAATAAACAAAAAAATAAAAAATAATAATAATAATAATAACGCTAAATCCACCGAAGTGTCTTTTTAAATTTTAAATGTTCACAACGTACAGCAAATGAATAAATACACCGTATATTTACAAACCTCTATACCTTCTGAATCGTTATTGTGACTCCAGCTAAGGCCTGCCGTTGGCTTTCTCCCTCCACCTCTTCTCTCCGTTGGCAAGTGTCGCCTCCCGCCGCTTCACATTTTCATTATAGTGCAAAGCCGAAAAATAAATTGTAGAGATAGAAATCAAAACAATGTACTCAGAATTAGGAAAAATAAATAAATCGTACCTGCCGGTCATTCCAAAATATAGGAGAAGCTAATCATTTTTGGAGAGAACTGGTTAACGACTGAGTGGTAGGCCTCCACCTCAGAGGTCGATCGGCTCCATGGGGGACAACAATGGAATGTCCTTCCTCATTTGGCTGGTTGAGATGAGGTCCTCAAGCATGCAGGACGCTGGGGTAGATGAAATGAATTTAAATCAATGCTTGTGAAATTTAGCCAATAGAGGACTCACAGGGTTGCATCCATCCAATCACCGTGCAGTCATGAAGTGAATGATACTTCAAAGGAAAGTTGTCTTCGTTGAAGTGCACATTACACAAAACTGAGAATTTTGATGGATCCCAGTTATCTCTCTTGGCCTGCACACAAGTATTTACATTTGATAAAACATAAACAAACATGTCTTACTGCCCATATCAATAAAAAAAAGTATACAAATGAGATTAAATTAGTAAGTAACCTAAATTAAAAATTAATAAAACTTTGTACTTTAAAGAGGATCTCTGATTGTTTTGAATTAATAACGGATTATAGAAAATGCATCCCAAAAAAAATATACGCCTTTTGATTGACAAATATTTAGACAATACGCTTGCTGTGGGCTAATTCCTAGATATACATCGATTTTGAGAGGTTTAAAATCTCGCTTTCTTCTCGCGTTCGATTTCATACCGTCGTGACGGCATAAAAGTAATTCTCCTATTGTTAACAGTGGAAGCCGTCGAGTGAGTAGATCTTTTAGCAGTTCTCATAAAAGAAATCTCGCACTCATTTTGTTTCAAGGTACTCTGCCTGACAAAGAAATTCGTATTTTAATTTTTCTTGAATATCATTCATAGTTGAC
>KB293691.1:137226-182812 GCA_000328365.1 Capitella teleta | reverse complement strand
GAATCGGACTGATGTTGAATTTGATTCAGCATGATTGCGGAAAACTGGAGCCGGAGTTCCTGGTCTTGTTTCTTAAGAGCATGTAGGAGACGGGGAACGCAAGGTTTCAACTTAATCTCATGCATGATTCGCATAAGAATTGTTCTTGAAATGTCCAGTTGCAATGCACCTTGCCTGGTGGACTGCTGCAGGTTATCAACAAATGCAGCAGCCACTCGGAACTGATTCTCCTCACAGTTAATGGTTCGTGGTCTCCCTGAAATCCGTGCACCCTAAAAGAAAAGTAGTCCTGTAAGCCAGCGAGCGAAACTGAAAGCTGCAGGAGTTCGTCATCATTATTCGGAACAACAATATGGACCAGTCTGCACACGTACACGCGTTCCGTGTCTTAATTTGTATAAATTTATAATTGCTACTGAATACTGATTAACTTTTCGATATAAATTGATTAGCTAAATATTAGTTGATAAGCATTCTGAACGCTATGCTACGATTTTTATATTTGTGTGTTTTACTATGCATTGGAACTAATTATACACGTGCGTAATTATTGGCCGAATTTGCGTCTTCACTGTGCTACATAAAGTATATGGATTGGGGTAATGGTTAAATTTAAAATTTCGAATTCAAAGGAGCTTATTGACTCCAAAAGGAGAAGACGCAAATTATCGCAATTGTACAAAGAATTAAATATAAATTGGCCAAAAAGGGCAGACCCCAGATAAATTATTGTCCCTCATGTACATACAATTATAGTTATGTCTTAGTTTGTGTAGTAATAAATAATGAGATGTATGTCAAGCAAATCAAATTATAACATAGACGAATAGAGGATTTTCGATAGATCATTGCATTTGTCTCTGGAAAAATGAAAGCAGGGTAATCTGTAAGTATTTTGTGTGTGTCACTATATGCAAACCATTACCGAGCGGATTGTTTGTTCATAATCAAAAGAAAATGCATGTACATTTTTAGTTCATAATAATTATTAGCATTTCTTCTTCTAAAGCGATTTGACTGAAGGTAGGTCTGCAGCTAAAGTTTTTGTTCTTTCTAAATAAATTAAGAGATTAGTCATGGGAGGGAGATGGTTATGTTCGGATAAATTATTTTCAAGTGAATCTGGAGCCAAATAACCGCGTTTGGTTATTTGGCTGCTGAATCCCCAGATTAACCCCGCATAGATAATTCCGATGCCAGATACAAATCCTTCTCAGAACCCGACAAATCGATAATTCGATTTCCAGTATCAATGAATAGTAACATAATTAAGATGTATTTCCTTTTAAAACTCGCAATTATAGCAATAAAACCTCTGGCTGATTTCCAATCATGAGCGGAGGCGTTATGAAATTGCATTTTGAGATCATAACATTATAGGTGAATAGCGAGTGATCTAGCTATGCTATACTTGCTTATTTATACGCGTTCACTATGAACGGATTTTGCACTCAAATACATGAGGCTGATTGGCTGGCAGACTCACTGAGGGTTGTTTACAACTATTGTCACACCAAAGATTGTTGTGTCTACATGTATGATATGACAATGACAGATGATGTACGAGTGACTCGTGATATCTCCAAACGGCTTCACTTGGAAAGTTTTGGTCGAATGGTCGATTCATAAAATTGGACAGCTATTTGCACTCAGCAAATTATTGCACGCTTTTAATATAATTGTTGTGGTAGTATACATAAATGATATAATTGTTGCTATCCGATAAGTGAGATGCGAGTAGTATTGCTTTGACAACAATGTTTACGCAAATACACACAGTCCTGATTCAACAATTGGCATGAACAAACAGTACACTATAGAAATTAGCAGTTGCAGTAAATGATAGCGCAATGGTGCCCATACACACACTATATGGCATTATTTCTAAAGAAAAATACCAGTTGAGCATTCATGCCAAATTTAATTAACTGTCGTTGACGGTCATGTCATCCCCAAATATTCGCATTATTAAGATATCAACGTAAATGCCCTATTTCCAGTGGACAATATCTGAAACACGGGGCCACAATTAAACGCTGCGTTTTAGCAGAATAACCTGACCTAGTAGCCTTCTCTGCGTGACATGCGCAGAGCAATTTGAATCATATTAGATCAGCACCCCTCCCCCGTCTGATACAGAATAGAAGACCTCTTGTGCGCTGCCTAATCGGCGATGGGTGCGCTGTGTTTCGTGATTCGCGTTGCCGTCGGAGTTAAAAGCCCAGCTGATGAGCGCTGAATGGCGATTCAGGGTTTCATTGTGTTCTACGATTTCATCGAGAGAGGGGCAAGTACAAAGAGGCCATGAATCTCGCTCAATGGGCCGTAATGGGGCCATGGGTCAGCTTTCTATGGGTCAATATGCTGTCCGGTAATCTGTGAATGCACTCGCGATCAAAGTTACATTTAGTCGGTCGTTCTGCATCAGATTACCGCTCTCCTGTGACTTCCTTGCACAGATGGCAAGGTTGCATTAGCGCTTCCTCGGCCTTCTTCGTCCAGCAGACATTCAGCGGATTATGACGTAATACTTTTATGATGGAATGATTTATAGAAATATGACATAGGATTCATGGCCTGCATAATGGTATAATTATGGTCGGCAAGTTAGATAAAACCGTTCGTGGCATAAGGTGGCATAATGAGTATGGATAGGAACGAAGGATCTGCCAAAATGGATTAATTAGAATGTGGTTATTTTTCTCATTGAAACACGTCACACTGTTCAATTAGGGTGTCGGTGAGATGAGACAGGAAATGCCGAAAAGGTCTTCAAGGCAACGCGTACCCTCCAAGAAATTCAGTTTGCTCTCTAGCTGTGGCATGTGAATGCGTGTGCATGTATATATAGTTATATGCACGTAGTTCTCATTGAATGCTTTCCACCACAAAGAATTGGTAATCACTCAAGGAGAAACGGATATTTTGACAAAATTGGGCAGTGCAGCCCAGCGAAATGTCTCAGCAAAGTGACCAACTGTTTATGTCCAGCAGGATAATGCGGCATTCTGCGATGGGTAAGAGTTGTCGCCACATTTGCTATTCTTCTCTGATTTGTTCCTTAACGGATTATGGCTTTTCAAAAGGAAATCGTGAAAATGTTAGAGAACTAGAAAAAGAAATAAAAATCTTGTGTTACAGTTAGAAGTTGTTTCAATGAATATTCTAAAGCGCAAAATGCTCTAATTGCACAATTTATCGAATACGACTCGAACATTGAATTAATCCATAGATCTGGTCAACAATGCGATGAAAAAATGTATTGGGAACATATTTCAATTTGAGTTTCAGTTCAGTTCAAAATCAGTTAGTTCAGTCTGATTAGCTGCCTGTAATAATACGTGAAAACACCTCAGGACAAGGCCAAGATGTTGAGGATTGATCACGTGTAATTCACGGCTCATCCATTGAAAGATAACTCTACAGTTTATCATTTGAGCAACAGCACACATACCAAGGAAGTGCTCTAATTGTATTATTGTGTATCATACACCATAATATGATACTGCCAAATAGAACACGTGTATATTACTATATTGTCAACTTGGCCATTCATATTTCATGGTGTTCTATTCTGCTCGTGTCATATCACTCACTGGACAGCATCAATAATACACTCTCATTTCTAATGGCATCACCATCCCATGTCAATGTCGACCATTACACCATCGACGTCCGTGTACACGTCTGCTTGGGTCAGGGGTTGAACTGGGAAGCAGTGGGTTAGACCTAGCTCTCCATGCATGCCATCCCTCAGTACAATTATTTTGTTAAATCATATTCTTGCACCTCAGAATGCAGCTCAATGATATAACACGCGAAACGAAAGTGCTGCTGGTTACCATAGCAACTGTAGGTAATGAATAAGTTGAGGATTCTGATATGAAACGCTGTCAAACGCATGATTTTATTTTAATTTAAGGCACCGATATTTTATGAAGAATATAAAACTATTTTTGGCATCCACGAATGAGAAAATTCCTACTTCATACGCATATGCATAGAGGTGGTAATACTTATAGAGGAAGTATGCCATGTTAGTTGGTTCCTATACGTGTGGATATAGGTCAAACTGATCAGCTGACCGCTGAGTGAATTATGGGATAGCATTCAGCCGGAAGGAAGTACTTCCGCAGCCATTAATTCAATTCTCATAAGACACGGAAATGCACCCTCTCCGCGATACTTGGTATATTGATCTAAAATTTATTTCGTTATATATTGCATGTAAATTATGTAATTAACTGATTTTTACGATAACAAGTAAGAATTGGTTGTCTTAGTCGGACACGGAGTGACATAAATTGGGCATTCTACTTGATACGTTCTTCGATCTGAGTGGATTTACAATGAAATTGACAGGATTCGATTTATAAATGCATTCATCGAAATTTCCACATCAAATATTTCTCGTGGAATCCTTAATTTCCCGTTCTCCCTTTTTTTGGAGAATTAATACAACCATTGAAAGAGTAACCATCGAATAAACGTTATACACATCGAGGATCTAACCTAAGAGCACGTGCGTCTTGACCTTGGAAATCTCACTTCCTTTGAACCACGCCATTGATGCTTCATGCGAATCGACAATCATCATCAGATGAACAATACTTTAATGTCATTATAATTTATGAAGCCCTTCGACTCACAAATAATTATATTAACAAAATCTTTATGCAAAATTAGTATGATAATATCAAAACGTGATAACATTGTAGGCCTTTTGAATATTCCCAGATTATGTTTAACAAGTAAAACAATCGCTAAACCCAACAAACTTTTCTAACAAGCACGTTGTATAACACTCTACATTGCGACATCGCTCACCATACATAAAAGCCACAAATTCGCAAATTGTCGCAAAATCAAACTTGGTTTCGGAGACTTACCGGGATCTGTATAAGTGTCCATTTGTCAATGCGACCATGATTGTGTCTGCCCGTCCAGTGGCCGTTGAGCAGATGGTAGCAGAACGTCCTCCACTCGCGGCTTAGTTGAGTGCACTGGCGTGTTATGTAACACAAGTGGGGCATCACTGGGAGATCATTGACTGTCGCAGAGGCAAAGCAAAACAAGGACCCGAAGCCCCAATCGATTTAATTATGCAATGCGGTATACTTCCACGTAAAATTAGTGTTTATAGATGTCAAAGTCCATGTCAAACATATCATACAATGAACTTATATTATATTATTAGTTTATATATATTCGATTAAAATTAAATAACCGCCAAGTATTATCAAAGAGATTATCGTACATTGCATAATAGGAAGCAAATAATGACGACGGACGTGATTTTACGTGTAAATGACTGTCAGTAGTTCGAAGAACTGTGATGACGTGGCATGCAGTGAATCAGACGTGGTTTTCTTGTTGTTGTTGTGGGCTCTCTTCCTGGTGACCGATTTGAACCACAGAGTCTACGTAGAAAGTGGACATTGTGGTATCCACGGCACGTGTTTTTGGTGCACGTCTACACCGACAAAACAAGTATAAAAACGCCAATCGAAACCGCTTTCCTGAGACGCAGTAGAGGAGAAAATTCACTGCACTGTTCAAAACCAACATCATCAGAGAACCGTAGTATAAAATGAATAATTCTGGCCAATCCAACATCCCAGCCCAGTACTGCCATCCGACTGAGACAACGACTGATGGTCCTGTCAAAATGAAGAATGTTGCACTCGCAGTGAACAGCATGGCGGTGGTTGAATTCAATGAGCGATCAGTGTTAGCATGTCTTTGGTTAGAGCATTGCCGGAGGAGCTGTTTAGAGCGACGAAGCCGAACCCAAATGATAATGTTCGCAATGAATTGAAAGATACTTGGCAAGAAGAACAGTAAGACGAAATTAAACCAATCCATGATTTCGGGCAGCTTCTCACTGTACCTTTCTTGAAATTTGCAATAGGCGTACTCGTAATTGGCCATATCTGGGTCTGTGAATGTCACTGTGCCCATAGTAACTGTCCAGAAAATATGCAAATTTAGTGCACATATGACAACAAAAATTACCGTCCAGGCGACTATCACCTTGTTTCGACTGCAGAATTGACGAGCCTTCACCGGATTGACCACTATTACTAATCTTTCGGCGGTCAAAAGCCCGAGGGACCAGGCTGACACTTGGGGAAACAAAAAATTTAAAAAATTCATCGTCTTACACCATGCTTGAGAAGGCGGAGGGTTCATTTCGAAGGACTGCAGAAAACCAGTAATGAATGCAAAGAGCAGAAAGAGCGTGTCGAATATCATCAGCGCACTCAGAACGAAGCCAATCGATGAATTTTTAAACGTCTTTGTTTGCAGCACCACGAAAGTCATGAGATTTCCGATGATCCCGAAGAAGATGACCACAGGAAGCACAAACACCGCGAAAATGTAGAAAACGAGCATTTCACTTTCATAACTTTCATACGTGTAAAGGTCATTGTCCGTTGACTCATTAAATGAGTAATCCCATGACTCGTTGAAATCCATTCTGTGTGCCTCTGTTTGGCATAAAAGTAGAAGAGGTATGCGCGCACTGTTGAATTTTCAAATTCATAGGTACACCCTACAAAAAATCATCATCATAAAATTTCACAAGTATGTTTATAGAAAACTGGATTTGTTCGATCAATACCAAACATGAATGAATGAGTGTTAATGAGGTGGCACGCTGTGGATGTTTTATACCTTTTTATTATAAGTGTTCGGTGAGGCTTTGAGAGTGGTGTAATCAGGTGCAGCAACCCAATTCAATTCAAAGCATCATTATATTGTAATCAGCTATAACTATATAGCACACGCGCTCATATCTAATTCAATTATCTGCTTTGAAAAGTTTCGTCTGAACGAAATAAAAAACCCAAAACTACCGCCATCTCAGCAACCCATGAATATACCTCAACACTCTCAAAGCCCTCGTAATAATTATGCTATATCTTTGACCTGTAATGTAGAAATTTGCAAATTTGTTGCTGTTGTTAAACGAGCAGACATCGCATCCCTTTAATTAATGGCAGATAAGGACAGGTGTGGCGCAGGCCAACGAATCTGGGTCATCCAGGTACGCCCACGTCCGATGTTTCATCTCATCAGCCTTAGAACTTGAAAGCAAGCACTGCCGGATGTGAATTTCAAACCAGCTGAAATTCTTAAAATATCACCTCGTAAGTGACATTTGGATACAGCTAGAGTAATACAATTGATATCTATCGTATTTATCGAGTCTTGGTACATGCATGTACAATGAGCAGTTTCGAATGCATATGCTGTTATTAAATTCAAATGGTAATCAATTGTAACAACACGTATTATGCAATAGGTGTACAACGTGTCTGAAAGACAAGAATTATTATAATCGGATACCGCGGCTGTGTAAACATATTACTATAGCGTTACGTTACTTATTACATATTACTTATAGCGTGAAGCACAGCATTATGATCCTACTGATTATTATCATTCTGATCCTAATGACTATTGGCCGCGAAGACGACATTGATCATAGTACGTTATGATTTATGGTAGATATTGTAGATTGCGACAATCGTGCATGCAATTAACGTTATAACGTAAAGTTCATGCAGATCGAGAACTTGACTACTAACACATACGTCCACTGAATACCGAATACATATATCGACCGAAATATTCATGACGTCATGGTATCATTTGATGTCATAAGATATATTGCCATTTCACGGCGGACATGCATTTTTAAATTCAATGAATATTCATCGACGAAATCCGGTTCAAAGTTCCATGTGCAATAACAACGCATCATCACCATCGACGGTAATAAAGTGCATTCACCATGTTTTAAAATTGATTGCATTCATAATATATATTATGAGTACATATATATCGTATACTTCCATCATTATAGCCATCATTCTCTGGAGGCAAGATGCATGGATGTTTGCTTCTGTCGTTTAGGTATTCACTCCTTGGCAACACTTGGCAACCCTTCAGATTGAAAACAAGTAAGCAAATAATATTACAGTCAGGCCCCCGTTAATCCGACGTCATGTAATCCGCCCTTTTCATAATGCGCCCTAAAATCCCAGGGACGAATCGTTTGTAATGTTTATGTAATCCACCCTCTTCATTAATCCGCCTCCGACCACGATTCTCAGAAATAAAATCAAATCTGTACTAATATAAATTACATATGTAATCCGCCCTTCAAAATGTCGTAATGTAAACATACATAAGACACGACACATCAATTGTTGGCGATTTCTTTCAAATCAGGTCAATTAAACAACGAATGGCGCCCATCCGCCTAATCAACGTTTAAGAAGTTCATTAAACAAATGAATCAAATGCGAGTATCGTTGCCGTGTCGATTTCTTTATGTCTGTATGGCTGGCTTACTTTCACTTTAATTGGTCGCTCAATTAGGCAATGTTCAGGAGCAGAACGAACGACGGGAGCTGTGAGTGGAGATCAATCGAGTGAAGAAGCGAGAGGAATTGAAAGTAGGAGAGCTTGATCCATCTACTCATTCATCATGACATGCATAGAATGAGAGCCCACAACGACCATCCTTCAGTTATTTTCTCTACCCTCTACATTGCCCACTTCATTTAATCGGGTTTATTTCGATCTACGACCTACTTGCAACCTAATGGTACATGCCACTATATGGCACATGGGTTTTTGTGTGCTATTAAATTTTCATTTTTTTTTTTATGGTCTGACATGTAATCCGCTCTTAATTTTCGTTAATCCACCTGTTTCCTTGGGAACGGAGGAGGGTGGATTAACGGGGTCTGACTGTGCATTGTGTATTAAATATTCACATCCACCGTAAGCATGATATATAATATAATAATGTATATTTAATATATTCGACATAACTATGTTTTTTGTTTGTTTTTTGTTTGTTTTTTTTTTTTTAATACTCATTTATGACCATAAATTAAAGATTGCATAACTGAACTGCTTCAGGAGAAGATTGTTTTCATGTGTTTATCTAGTACCCTAGCAACCCCGAACGGTCACCTATTACGTCTCCGTTCCCCTCCATTGCACGAACACCATATCGATCGTGACGCGAAAGCTAAGAGATCACGCGCACAGCTCAAATAATAGGAAGTCGTCACTGAAGCAGTACTCCACACGAAAACGCAGTATCCGTCAACATGTGCTGTCTACCACAGTCGCTCTCCAAACTTCTGCTCATTGTCTTCAACGTCATTTTCTTTGTGAGTTTGTCCTAATGTCGAGTGATATACTAAATGCGTGTGTTCCTATTTACTGGAAATCATTTTCGCGTTTCTTCTCTGTAGGTTCTAGGTCTGGGACTTGTCATTTTGGGCATTTTCCTGCTTGTTGATGACTCTGTTATTCTGCAATTTGCTGGGAAGTTACCGCTTGGTTCTGATGTCGTAGAAGAAGGTGTTTACGGGTCAGTTGTGGCTATTATAAAATTCTGAAATTTTACATGGTATTTCTGAAAAGAAATTAACGAAGGCTTAATACATGTATTTCAAAAAGGAAGTGCGCATATATAGTTAAAGAAGGAAGTTTTTTGGCTCAAATTTTTGGGCATTTTTGTGTTTTTATACAGTTTCAATTGGCTACAGAACCTTCGGTTTTTGCTTTGATACTTTAATGCTTCTATCACAGCCATAATTTATTATAATTCCTCCACAGAACCAGCTGGTTGAGCAACTTTGCTTACATCTTGCTTGTCGCTGGCGGTTTCTTCCTGGTCGTAGGGGGTGCTGGACTCTTTGGAGCATGTTGCAACTCACAATGTCTTCTTATTGTGGTGAGTCGTGACCTCACCCTCTCGGTCAACCATAATCCGCCTTCAGATCATGTTATTATGAATAGCATAATTATACGCGTAATGGTATGCGTAATGGTATGCGTAAATTCCTGACTCATATGCGCGTGAATACGAAAGTAATAATTGAGACCATTGGACGTGAATCAATAATTCCAAGAGCATTTTGGCATATTATTTTTTAAGTGTATTTATATATAGCCATATTATGTATTCACTTCCTGGTGTATTGCAAGTCTACACATGTCTTTGTTGAGTTTTCTCTCGAAACTGTATAATAAGCAAAGTACGAGAATAATCCGATATACGTCGATCAATAAATGACACGTATAATTATTTTACACAGTTTCTCGGCTGTGTATAGACACTTTTGATTCCAATAATGTTATCGTAATGTAAGCATAACTCAAACAGCTGTAATCGTTGCATGTCTTTAAACAATGCCGACCACAAAGGAACGCATTGAATGAAGCTGTGCATTTTTGACACCAATAGGATTCGGGAGTTACTCCGAGAACCGCTCGCTGTCAACAACTGAGAAAGGTGTGAATGACGCTGATTGGACGATCCGAATCGAGCAATTATTTGAGACAGTTTTATCCAATCACAGGCAGTTTCTCCAGCATTCAATTATGCATGAAAATTTTGCATATTTCAGTTAATTTCTACATATAAATGTATATCTAAAGTTACCCACGGGGACGGAAAATGAGTTCGAGTTATAGAACAATTCGAATTATGGGAGTGCGACATATCGTTACAAAATTCAATGTACGGGTATATGGAGGGACTCGAGGATTCGAAATGGCTTCGAGTTATAGAGCAATTCGAGATATGGGAGTTCGACATATCGAGATTATACTGTAATTCATAAATCATAACCATTATTATTTCTTTATTTACGAATAATTACTTCAGTATGCTACCATCGTGACGCTCCTGATCATATTGGAAATCGCTGCTGGGGTCGTTGCTGTTCTCTTTAAGGATAAAGTGGAGACGTACTTGCAAACGTACCTGACGGGCACTCTGCAGAAGTACTACACAGGTACGAAAAATCGAACCAGAAATCAATTTTAATTAGAAACTGATCAATGGTGCATCGGTCAGATCGATGCAGAATGCCGCAGTTATTTATAAACACTGATTGGAAAGTACATAGAATAAGTGATGGAGATATTAATTAGTGGGGTCCTCCGGGTAAGGACCATTGATCAAAACCTGTAGGTCGAGTGAGTTTCTCTTAGGAATCGCGTCAATATCTGAGCATTGGAATAATAATTCACTTGATTCCCAGGTGCTACATACAACGACGGCGCGTTTGCTCTGAGCACAGACACATCTGGAGTCTCGGACGGATGGGATTACGCGCAAATTCAGGTAATCATAACGCACTCTCTATCATAACGTTACCCACTGATGCCTTCCTCACAGCTCAAATGTTGCGGAGTGAGTAACAAGACAGACTGGGCCGGTGCCACCCAGTGGCCTGCCTCATACAACATCAGCGGCGTGCCCACCGCAGCCACTGTACCCATTACGTGCTGTGTTATGGATGACCCGACCAAGTTCCCTGACGCGATCTCAGAAGTGACCTTCACTGACCTGTCCACGTGTTTATCCACCGGAAATGACCCTGCGGCACACACAACGGTCAGCTGAATTAAAACTCCAGCGACAGTAATTCAGTGTAGCGTAGGCTTATAAATACATGTAGTTTGTTATTTGCAACTATAGCAAGTGGTAAGGTAAGACCTTCGTTGTCATTAAGTGCTCACTATCGGACCTTCCAGATTATCTGCGACTTGTAGTCTTGAGAAAAGCTCTAAGCTTGCTTGGGATCTAGGCCTACCCAATGTGCAATGTCCATGCAAAGCGGTCCCTTGGTGTTTTCGTCTCCATCGGGGATCTACAGTTATAAATACCTGTACGCACTTACACAGAAGGGGAAACACTGGTCCATACTCGGTTTCTTATCTGCCGTCCATTCAACACTAGAGTGTGTGTATTGGATTGAGAACTCACATAAAAGTCCGATTAGAAGTGCTAGACGTAGCAGTGCTATGGGAGGCCTGGTCAACATCTCTGTCATCCTTCTTCTCGTAAATGACGTAATAAATAATGTCTGGCCATCGTCTCTTTGACAGAGGCACGTGTTTGTATTAACAGGCATCTGGCCATTCGTGTTAGGATTGCGTGGATGCTTCTAACTACTTTACACGATGTTTCATTATAGCATATGTAATTAGGATTATATAAACTCTGCCTATGTATGTAGTAGACCTTTGTTCGGGCAGGGCGCGCACGGGATTGCTTCCACCCCTCGTGTCGAGAAGCTTAAGATGAATAAGCCGCTTGTTATAACTCAAGAGTCAGATAACGAAAACGACAATGAATTAAGATTAGCATAAAGTGATTTTGATATCCCAAATGAAATGTAAACCGATGCGATTATGATGAGATTGATCTCATTTCGCCCTCTGAGAAATGATAATGATTTAAATTGTACCTCGGACACAAAACCGAGCCATACCTCTGCAAGCCATTGACCCTGCAGGCAATGATAACATCAAAATGAAAGTGTCTCTTCAGGTCAGCATGCCTGAGATTTAAGACAAATGATACGCATCTTGTCTTGAGTCAGATGTTAGACTCAGAATATACTACATCAGTCGATAGACATGTATTCATCTTATTATCCTTATTTTATGTTGTACGTTATGATACTTTCGGTTGTAAGCACATAACCAAGCTAAACAGTATATATATTGACACTTGCCGATATATTTACTAAATACTCCTCGTATATTTATCTTATTCCTAATGACTATACATGAATACACATAATCGTATAATCTCATAATTATTTATCCGTAATAATTACCATTGGACGTATCCCACATTTCATTTCTGTCTCTATTAAAACGAAAGTTGATAGAGCTAATAGCCATACTTATAGGGGCCGAATACACGAACTATAGTATAAAAATGGTTTAGATAATAAATTGATGTTTACTTGGAATGGGGCCTTAGGGATTAAGCATACTATGTTCCTATGAAGGGAAGATTAAGATGAAAGATAAAGCCAGCACATAGGGGTTGTGATCGATGGATTGATTGATTGATCGATTGATTGATTGATGGATGGATTGATTGATTGATTGATTGATTGATTGATTGATTGATTGATTGATTGATTGATTGATTGATTGATGGCTACTGCTGGTATGTGTGAGAAGCGGATACTAGTTGTACTTGGAGCTCTGGAGTCCATCTTTGCTGTTGATACCTACTCCACTGAATGACTACTCAAAAACAGCCTTCAATCAAGCCAGTACAAGAATGCATTTTGAATCACGAAATCAGAACCAACACAGACAAAAACGAACAGATGGACAAGGATACAGATAAACAAACATCACACAAAGAATATCTCCTGAAAATTTGGCAAAGATGATGAATGAAAATACAAACAGCTTAATAACGAAGAAGATGACCAAAGATGGCGAGAAAAGCTCAGCCAGAGCCAAACCACAAGCCAAACCGATCGGCCAAGTTATGAAGACCAGACCGTGATGTCTGAGACAATAACTCTGATGGCCATACTTACCAGGATGACCCTGACGGCCATGATATGTCGGTGATGACCCTGATGGCTATACGTACCGTGAAGACCCTGATGACCATGATGACGATGATGACCGTGATGAACCTGATGTCCATGAGTACCGTAATGACCGTAATGACTCCAGAGATGACAGTTTTGACAAGGAACCTGGTTGCGCCAAGATATTGCTAATTCAATTAATGTTTGTTTGAATGTATTATATGTGTATTACTGAAAGAATCTCGGCTGGTCTACCAACACACTAACACACGCTACTCACCAACACACCAATACCCCAATACGACCGTACCTGAATACATGCATGAATATATAACACAGACTTGCATAGACATTTAAGAGGGCTAAGACAATCAAACATAAGTTTCATTAAGCAACTTAATGGGAAGTAAAAATTTTAGTTAGAAGCACCCACGCAATCCTAACATACCTCCCATATTAAGTTAAAATATTAAGTTCTCTAACTACTTTACACGATGTTTCATTATACCATATGTAATTAGGATTATATAAACTCTGCCTATGTATGTAGACCTTTGGGCAGAGCGTGCACGGGATTGCTTCCATCTCTCTTGAGGCAATCAGCGATACTGAGTCGTAAGCAGACCAGTGTGCAATTAGCGGACAATGGAGGTCAGAAGTTCGCCGATAAGCGATAAGCGGAAAGAAAACACAGCCATAATTATCGAAACGGAGGCTGCCGTACAACTACGATTCTAGTATATACAAGACGAATATTTTCCATGAACAACGAGAAAGAGAAAGACACACTCTGCACTTAACACACTCCACTCTCTCCCTCTCGTGCGTGCTTTTGAAACATTAATATTTTTGATACTTACTCGGAATATTTGCTGAAAGTAAATTAAAGCCAATATATGAAGTGATCGGTTGAGTCTTCGTTATTACGAGCTTGGAGCTTACCATCCAACCCGTGAATAAATGATGTAGAATTGGAGTCACTATGTCAATTCGCAACATATAAACATGTGTTATGGAAACATATTCTAATTAAAACTACTTTTATCACCAAAATTCCAGGGTTGCTACCAAGCGATATACGACAAATTGATGACTTACAGCACGGCCGTCGCTATAACCGGAATCGTATTTGGAGCGATCCAGGTGAGAGGTTATTCATCACCATGGCAACATATCTTATTGTCTTCCTTAGATCCTTGGTATTTGGGCCTCGTGCTCTCTTTACCGCGCACTTGGCAAGGTTAGCCCTATTTAAATGGGTTCGGCTTCCGTCTCTCTCATGCGTGTTGCGCATCATGTGACAGTTATATGTATATCGGAGCTTCGATTACCTGTACAACCTTACAATTATTTGATTGAATTCTGCTTTTGTGATAATATTTTTTGTTTTACAAGTTGAAATGAAAGTTATATAAAAGTTATATATCCAAGTTTGTCGCATTGTTTTCTAGATTTCATGCCCATGATCACGCGAATTACATGGCTCATGGCTCATTACATCCACGGACGTGATTGCGAATTACATGGCTCATGGCTCATTACATCCACGGACGTGATTGCGAATTTAATATTCTCACTCCTTATTCATCTGAACGTGGGTATCGATAATAATAATAATAATAATAATAATAATAATAATAATAATAATAATAATAATAATAATAATAATAATAATAATAATAATAATAATAATAATAATAATAATAATAATAATAATAAACAGAAAATTAGCATATTGCACGTGCAATGGCAGCAATTGAATACATTATATTCAATTGCTCATTAGTCTTGTCTCTTAGAAACCCGAATCAAATAGAATCAATCAAGCCTCGTGGTTTTACCTATATGCAGAGAGCGACACTCCAATCTTTTACACATCACCTTACACGTAACCTCGAATGGATCACCCCCATGTGTGCGATGAGAAATACACCTGCAAGAAAAGAAGACGCCAATCGGGAGACCAGGTATAAACAAAGTTACACATAAGAATTCTGTGATTAGCCAGAGGCGTGCATGTTATGAAGCCAGCGATAGCGTTGCAATCATCCTAAATCGGGAGCGTAATAAGCATCCACGAAGCGCTGTTTATTGCTGCTAAACTTTGTCAGAATAATCGCCCATTAAACGTATCGCACCGTGTGACGCTCATAACGTGACAGACGGCTGAGTACGATCGACGTTATTACGCAGGTCGAGGCGAAGTAATTACGTGTGGGAGGTTTCTCTATGGGGATTGATATGAAGTGGCAAATAGGAGAGCTAAGGGTGTGCACATGGGTAAACCAGTTTTCGTGATTCGACCCATCACAAGGCGATACAAATTATGACGTCATTTCAAGAAGGCCGAATTTCTTTTATTTTGGTCATGCAGCACACTCGAGAATCAAAAGATCGGGTTATTATAATTTTAATCAGTCTCAGATTATCGGGTGTTTTTATGATACAATTGTTGCAGGGAAATGTGTCCCTTGGTTACTATAAATACAAGCGGCATTAGGTAGATGTAAGATTTATATTTAAATGTCATAAACGCTAAAATAAGATTCGATGAGACATAAACATACTACATGTATTACTGATTGATGATGATAGATATATTAAAATAGCAAATGTGGTGCAGTTGCCATAAAAATATTCATGCTAGAGTGTAGTTGGCAGGAGTGTGTAATCTAATCTACAAGCAAAGAAGTACTAGTGTACGTATAAACATCATAAAGGCTTCTTTACTTTGTGGTTTCTATCTAATTGCTCTCTAACATGAATACTCACAACTTTTATTAAGACACCTGGTGCTAGGAGCGATGAGTACAACACGGACATATTCGTATTAGTGTCAGCACCTGTCTCTGAGCCTGCACCTGTTGATGCTACTCTCTATTATTACTTACGACTGTTTGCAGTATCAAGTTGCTGATAATTTTAACAAGAGGTTAATTTTTGACCTGAACGAAGCATTCTCGAAAATTAGTCAAATGCAATTCGTGGACTTTCACTTATCATGGTAGAACATTGATTGATTCCAACTCTAAGCTGAGCAGTCATGCGATGACCTCGCTAATGTTGGCTTCTTCAACACCTGGGGCGAATCAGATCACCTGGCCACCCTCACGGAAACTTAGAAAGATTGTTCGATGATCATGAGCAATAACCAACAGATGTTGACTTCCGCTGACCTCTATCTGAGGTCAGAGGTCAAGGTGATTGCCTGTGGACGTTTATCAATCAGACAGCGAGGCGTCTCTTCTCATACATTGTATCTTCTTTCCTCCAATTAGACCACTGATCCGTATATTGTTTTTATACGGAGGTAGGTCAAGACTAGTAAAGTATGCGAACTGTGTATGAACTCTACAATGCATCAAGTTTCTGACCATTCGACTGATACGAACTTAATTATGAAGTACTTGTTCTTAATTAAAAGAACCTCGATCGGACTCAGTATAACACGGTCGATGGAGTGATTGGTTAGCTACTGGTTTTTGTGTTTCTATTTCTAATTTTTAGTTTTATTTTTCAAATTTAATCAGCCTCAAATAGTGACACATTTACATTTTCATAGAGATTGAACCATTTTTATTATGAAATAGCTGCGAATTGTAGAAGAAAGATAACATTGCAAAAGTCAAATTTAAGGAACCGTGGCATTTTTCCAATAATAAGAGCCTTGCAATGAAAACTATGCTTATATATTGCTCCATCAAACACATGAAATCGAACGGAAAGTAGTTACATTGTAGTTTAAAATGCCCCTAACAAATTTTAAAAGAAATGTCGATTTTCTTTCGTAATCTGGTTACTATCTGCTATTCTGCCTCAACAGGGAAATATTTATTATATCCATAGCTGACATTGTTTTAAAATTGGTCCATTTGCATTCATAGACGTTTCATAGAATAAATATTCATAACTAACAAACTCCGAAATGAACAGATGTCCTCGTGTCGATCTGGAAGCCCTAAACGATTCAGCTATGTGGAAAAATATTTGTGGGGCAACAAAAAGCCGTCAACAATCATGCCCAATTCCCAATGGAACAAAACAACTGCTTAATTGAAAAATATGTATATAGTAATAAAAATAATAATTATCTCTAAATAATTATTTGATCTGCTTTTGAGTCTTGACTCTAGACTATTCTTTAATGCTTTCATGCATTGAGAAATTCATATAGCATCACAGCATGAGTGTAGAAAATGTCCATTCTTGCCATTCCAATGATGTATACCTTCACATAAATAAATCGTGATTTTAGATTTGTATCGTCACAGTATGTTTATAAACAACATAATTATATAGTACATGCATACACAGCCACAAAACTGTGATCTATACAGACTGATATTTTGATATGGTCCAGCACTTTTCATGATTAATCATGAAAGGGCTTGTTATTTCAGACACCTGTAGATTTACGGCAACTCAAACCGGCTAACGAGGCTACCTGGTGGCTATAGATCACATGTATATCAGATTGAACATAAAAAAATCTTCACACCCATAATTCTCAAGTAATAAACGGGCATTTTATAAGAACTGTAACTGGATTCTTCAACTTTCTCTTGATAAAAGATGAGCACTTCAACACGAAAAGTTAAAAAATTCATTCCAAGTGGATGCATAATAAAAACACCCTCAAAGATCTTCCAATCTATTTTTTAACCCAACCAATCCTAAGAATAAGTGCCAAAAACAAAAAAAATATATAATCTTCTGAGAAAACATCAATTATAACTTAATCACGATTTATCACGCCAGCTTTCGTTAACTGATTGATGAATGAAGTGATAGAACTAACTTCTGCATAGACATATTAATAACATATGTTACGTGCTACTATTTGACACTTGGCTGGATTTTTTCTCTCTCTCTCTCCTTCCCCTCCCTCCTCACGTGCTACTAGCGTTTGCTGCTAGGGTAGTTGCACCGATAGCAGCATCGTGCATATAGCAGCTCGAGAGACCATTGCTCTGCGGTCAGGGATGCGGAGAGCATTGCGCTGCGGGACTTTGGAGGAACGATTTGAATTAATAAAAGCCAAGAAGAGAGTGATTGGGTCTCAGGTGTGCTTTACAATCGGAATATACACACAACAGAAGAAGGAGAAGGAGAACAGAAGGGGAACCCCCTCCCGGAGATAAGACGCCGAGTTATGAGGCAGAATTATTGCAGAATTAGTTTGCTTGCATCGTCATAAAGCTCACAACAATCCGCGGGTGATGATGCCACAGCGGTGACAGACGCCATGCAGATCTGGACGCGGATTCTTGTGGTTCTGATCCAGGATTGCATCTGGACGTTCTTCTCGGCGTCATCGTTGGACGCAGGTTGGTCATCGGATTTGCGTTCTGCGTTTCCTTTAATCAGGTGAAATCCAGCAGGTGTTGGGCTGTAATTGGAGGGAGTTATTTGTTTGGGAATACCGAGGAGGGCATAGCTGGTAATAAAATAGCGATAACGCTTGCGTGGTATTTGAACAACAGGCCGAAATTAGAATTAGTTGATTGACGGTGAGGGTATATTCGTAAATATATGACATGATGATTGAATCTTCATGAATGATAAATTGAATATGTGATAAAGATATTAACTTATGCCTTAACGCCCAGCAGATAATCGGGTAGGAAAATATCACTGTGTTGGATTATTCTTAAACATCAAGTTTCTAGATCACAAAGAAACATCTTCATTCCAAGTATAACTTCAGTCAAAGTGGAAACATACTTATGATGAATCGGACCCCTCAAGAAAAATAAAATATTACACTCCGTTGGTTGTTTTTTTGGTCATAAATACGACTCGATCATTTTCACAGTTTGCGGCACCTTTAACGACCATCAATCTTATTATGATTACATAAACCTCGCTTAAGATCATTGACATCCATCATTTGGGATTATCATTTGATGATTCCGTCCCAGACATTTATGCAATCCTGCGTCTAGAGATATAAACCAGTGGAACGGCATGTGGTTCTGATTGCGCTCAATTACCTGGAGAAAACCCAGGTTGTGTCGGCTGCTCCTGGATCTGCATGTATGGTGCATCATGGGATATGTTATACATACCTGGTATTATCACATCGCATAATATTATTATAAAGCCGGATGAGCTGGGGATGAATGGGATATGTATGTACTGCTAAGGTATATGCATCTGTATGGTGAAGTATATATCTGTGCATGTAATTTTTCGGTTGGGTGAATCTTGAGAGTTGAGTATATAGAAACTATAGGTGCAAGATAGTCTACCAAGAGATTGCAAAAAATGCTGAATCGTAGGATAAAATAACTTCTCATTTCCCTTTAACATCTTCAATATGTGCTGTTGGATCATGAGAAGAGAGAAAAAGAGCTCGTTTAATCCGGGTGCGGATATAAACTGCTCGTAGTTACCCGTTGGCTTCCCTGGGGTGGTCCGCAGGGCAGTCAAGATGGCTCTTTGGCTCTCCTCATGGGATCCATTCAAGCATTGAGCCCTAGAAGTTCTCGTGGCTTGAATTAGACGCTGTTTGCACTGTGTATATCACGGTTACAACCCTGTGAATGTCGAGCGTTCCTCAATCACTAGCCATAAGAATGCTTCCCGACAACTTCATGGTCTGTAACGATACTCAACTGTCGGTTGTGCTTTATGGGTGCACGCGCTCTATATCCCGCGTTGTCTATGGCTACCCTTGCTTTACGATGCTTTGTAGGAGATCGGGTTATTGGCGCAGGAGAAGGGATCATTTGCATCTGACCGAAGGGTGTATGTAAATAGACTTCCTGTTGCTCCGTGTAACAATTGGTGTTGGCATCAATCACTTGGTGTTTGGATTGAGATAAGGACTTCGAGAATTGGCGAATAATTGGTGTTTTGAGCTCAGGAGAATAGATGGAACTTTCGAGTTAAGACATAAGGGCTTTCTCGTAGGAGATAAACCACAAAGAAATGAGACAGTCTCGGAGCTACGTCACAAGTCACGACTTTTGTTTTATGAATATTGCACGTCCACAGTCATTTTTCATACGTGTAGAACAACAGAGAAGTTCAACAAAAAACATGAATTCCGACAAGCAGTGCTAAACGAAGCCGAATTTCCCACAACACCGACTCCTCCTTCGCGGCTGCTTCGATTATAGTACAAATATCTTCTTTAAAATGCATTCCGCTGTCAATCAATCTTGCTTAGAGGCTGCCTGCCTAGTGGCTAGGTGATGAGAGTAGATTTGTGTGTGTGGAACATATGATTAGAGAAAATCAGAGCCGGTTGGTGATAAATACACAGATTGACTGAGTCTGCTTCCTCGGACGCTGCTGTGAATTATTTTAATGGAGGCCGCTTGTACTTATGCAACTTTTAAATTAGCTGTCAGATTTCAAAGTCTTCGCAGAGCCTTTCATCTTTGTCGAAGTTGTTTAGTCTCGTTCTGGTCACCGGAGCCGAGAGTTGTCAATTGGCAAGACTTCGAGACGGATTTCTTGTAGAATTAACTCGGATTTTTTTTTTCTTCAACTCGAGATGGAATAAAGATAGCTATGGGGATATCGAGACAGCGAGAGTGTTGTGTTTATCGGATCGCCAGCACTCTTTAATGGGGTGAGGTGACTTGGGTGTAAGTTCGAGTAATAACAGTCCTTACCACATTCCTCGGCGTCTGCACCGGTTTTTTTGCCTGGATAAAATCCGTCAACTTCTGAGCTTAAGTAGAATATTTTAAGAGCAAGCTTCATCTTTCATGCGCTAAGCTAAAAGAGAGAGAAAAAAAAATCATATTCCAATGTTTTTCCCACTCTGGTTTCTTGATCCCGAAATGTCAACGGTCTTTCATGATTACGGATTGATCCCAAGTCGAAAGATAATCTTTCAACGATGAGCAAAAACAAAAACTCTGACAGCTTTAGTCGAGAGAATCATTTGCCAACTTTTATTGACCCAAAACAAAAGAGCGGCAGAAACCCTCAGCTGTTGGGTGGAGATGGCGTGAAAACGACTCTATTTCACGCACTGCCTTTCAGCGAGACCATATATCCAATAATTTATTACCCAGAATGCATTACAAGATTGGGGAAATCTTTCTCTCCGGTCTTCCATGAGCCATAACATATCCCCTGTGGGTCTTTAACTCGGGTTAAAATCAATCTCCACAAGTCCCCTCAAAATTCAAAGAGGCGTAAAAATGCTTCTTGCATCCCAAATGTCAATCTCGGTTTAGGAACCCAATATCCTCCAATGAATCGCTCAGCTACACACGCATGTGCAACACTCTCGCCACCGTTCAGTGTGTCTGGTTGTGGTGCATATTCTTCTCGTGCACATGCATGCACTCTGCATGTGATATCTCTCCATCTTCTTTCGTCATCGCTCGGTTTCTGCGGGACTGACAGGCGAACAAAGACAGCGTTCATTGAATCGGTGAATGATGAAGTATCATGTGTGTATATCCCTTACTTGAACTACACAAGTGATGTGTACTTGTCCGATTGATCAATTTCTCAGAGGGAAGTCTCACAGAGGGTCTTCTTGATTCAATGCATAATACTCTACCAGACTTACAGCCTAGCGCCCTACCCCTTACTCGATCAGAATAGAGTGTGCTTTATGTACACGGACATGTCTCTGACCGTTAGTAAACCCAAAGGCAAAAGGAGTGATCTCCACAGCTGCTAACGATGAAATGACCACTTGGAGAAAACGTCAACACCCATAAGATCAGTTTTCTGTACTGTAAACATTGGCAACAATAGCAGAAGCGCAGATGGATGACAGATGCCATCAGAACTCATTCACTTGCAAAGGAAGAGCGATGGGATGTTTTTAGCTCAAGGCTCTAACCTCCAGCGACTTGAGCTCTCAACACTTTTGTTGGGGAGTCAGTGTGAAGATCATTCCATCGCGAGATTAAAGCGAATCGAAGCATCGTATTGCAATTCGCAAATGCAGTGACGCAAATGCTTAGCATGTACCGCTACTATGTAAACAGCAGCGGTTGCTGCACCCAATCTCTGCAATGTATACATGATCTTCATGTTTTCCCTTCAGATGCTAGACTCGAGGGCATCTCAACGGAGGCGATTAGAGGACTCAAGGTGGTCACGACGCAGGTGAGGGGTCACCGGATGCACTGATTACCCTGTTGATCTTGCTTCATGCAGCTCGATCCTTACGTGAGGCTAAAATGGGAGCCATGGTTACGTCACAACGAGCGCTATGAGGGATTCTACATCGATGTTCTCGAAGAGGTGGCGCGGAAGGCAGGGGTCACTTTTCAACTGCGCTTGGCGCCTGATGGTCAAGTGGGCAGCCGGGGAGACGACGGCACGTGGAATGGACTCATCGGTCAGCTTAGCCTCGGGGTGAGCAGAGAAAGTAGAACACCGTGATGTTTATTTATTTTCGCTACAAACAGGTCGCAGATTTGGCGTTGGCGCCTCTTTCGGTCACTCCAGACCGAAGTGGGGCGGTCGATTTTTCATATCACACAGAGCCACAGACGATGCTCTCGGCCATCCTCATGCAGCCGTCATCTGGAAGCAGTGCGCCCTCTGCCTGGTCTCTTTTGAACTCATCTGACATCCAGCTGGGTGTGGTGCGTGGCAGTGACGTGGGTGGTCTGTTACAGCAGTCGGATGACGGAATTCTGGCTGCCGTCTGGCGTCTCGTGAGCACTCGCGATTACGCCGGGTACGTTCGCAACAACGACCAAGGCTTAGAGCGCGTTCGGATGGGCGGCTTTGCGCTGGTTGTCAGTGACGAGGAGGCCCAGTACTTGGTGCAGACGCAGCCCTGTGATCTGATACGGGTTCCGTTACCACTGGCCGCGTCTGTGCCTCGGGCTCTTGCCTTCCGCAAGGGAAGCGACTGGGCCGGCGTTTTTGACCGGCATTTGGCTGAAATGGTGCACAGTGGGGAGTGGGCGAGGATGCGGCGTCGCTGGTGGGCGTCGGAGTGCAGTGGCGACGCCGAGTGGACGATGGCGTCACCAGGTATTGCATCAACCACCGATGGTGACTACCTTAGGAGCGGATTAACCTCAGAAATCTCAGGTGTTTTTTTTTCTTTCGCAGCTGCTGTTCAGGAAACAACAACTGGATCAAAGAAACAACTCACAATAACAACAATGGTGGTAAGCGGACAACAAATGTCATGCTCACAACGCAACATAACCACCCATTACCTGGTTACATCAAATGCACTATTTGTACTCAGAGAGCAGTCTAAACAAAACTAGGGGGCGTTATATCAGAGCTAAACATATACACGTGTTTAGATGAATGCCTAATTACCACAGCCCTGTAGCTCAACGCTTTCGCTGATTTAAACGCAGTTCTACGTTTTCTTATACGCCATCGCTTGCATTCCTAAGAAACTGCAGCATGCGAGCAAATCAAAGCGACTCAGAGATTTGTCCTGGAGTTCACCTCAGATCTTTATAGGATTGCGCGGCATGGCGCACCTCTTTGATCTTCCCTTGCAAACCACTCTGCTATCTTTGAAAAAGGTCTTCGAGGCATAAAAAAGACGAGAAGTCTGAATAAGCTATCAGGGTTGTTTAGTGGGCTGTAAGTAACCGTATAGTGTGTATAGGCCTACTAGCTGCTTTGCAGCAAGTACTATAGCACCAAGGAACTGCATGTACAGCATAAGTTGAGAAGTTGAGAAGAGAATAGCATACATAGGATTGTTTTGCCGAGTCCAACTCCAATGTAACCTGTATCCCTCACAGAATGCCCCTTTCTTCATGCGATCCGAGGCCGCAGGTCATCGCTTCGAGGGTTACATCGTGGATCTAGTCAACCACCTCGCCAGTATCGTGCCATTTGATTACAAATGGCGCTTGCAGAGAGGTTTCGGTAAACATAAAACCAGCACAGGTCCAACTGGAATGATAGGAGATCTTCTCACTGGGGTGAGTGGACGATGCTTCTCGATGCGCCATTCTTTGTTCATTTCGTCCAGAAAGCTGACGTGGCAGCAGCAGCGTTCCGCGTTGAGAAGAAACAGGAGCGTCTTCTGTCCTACAGCAAGCCGTTCATGCACTCCACATTGTCCATCCTTATGGCATCACCATCAAGTGGCGCTGGAGAGGACTGGCCAGTGTTCTTCATGGAGGACCTCCTCAACCACACTGACCTTTCGTTAGGGGTCATCAAGAGCAGCAGAGCGGAAAAGTTGTTGCGTAAATCAAAGATGCCACTATACAGAAAAATCTGGCGCAAGATTCGAGGCAGTGGAGGTCGACGAAGAGCTGAGAACATCGTTCGGCGAATGTCGGACGCAGTCGCTAAAGTCCGGAACGGAGATTACGCTTTGATTCTTGAGTCAACGGAAGCAGCTTATCAGTCGCTGCAGCCGCCGTGTGATCTAATGGCTTTGGATCAATTCATGTCTATTACAAACTATGCATTCGCACTGCCCAAAGATAGCCCCCTCGTTGATGGCATTGATCGCGGCATGTTGCAGCTGCAAGAAGATGGCGTTCTTCAGCGTCTATTTCACACGTGGTGGAACAGCGGGGAGTGCGTCCGCGTTCCGGAAGACCTCGCTCCTGGCGGCCCGCGTCATAACGCATCAGCCAGTGAGCCACACGTGTTCGACGAGCGAGACCGCGATCGGATCGTTCTTCCGGATATTCTAATTCATAACGCACCTCCATCGAGCACCGTGAATCATAACGTCCCAAAAACCACGAAATCGAGCGCGACATCAACAGCCCTTTCAACCACATCAACCACACCCTCACCTCCGACCACACCCAGCACAACAACCTGCACTCCCTCTTCACCCTCCCCTCCACCCCTCCCTTCCAGCCTCCCGCCTCCAACCACTCCATCAACGACTCATGTGACTCCTCGGAAGCAGCACAAACTAATCATCCCAGAGGGCATCGACCCCCGATACAACATGGCGGCTGAGCTAAATGTCAGCCATGAACAGATCGAACTTGGTGAGACTGGTCCTGATGTGTCCGAGACTCACTTCGACTGGTTCTTCGTCACCCTGAAACCGCGACCTACCGAAGATCAGCCACCGGAGATGTTCTCAACCAGAACATGGCCCACTGAAGGTCCGGGTGTTGATGTCATCGACTTCCAAGTGGACGAGGAGAAGTCACGCGTAGAAGAGACTCCTGAAATGGAAACTGGTGTTCTCAAAGAGGACGACAGTGAGGAGGGGTTGGGTAAAACTGGTACTGAAGAGGAGGAAGAAGAGGAAGAGGAGGGCGATGAAATGGACATAAATGATGATGATGATGTGATGATGATGATGATGATGATAAAGATTACAACGATTATGCGAACCTAATGACCTCAGTGCCCAATTATCAGAGTACTGCAATTTCATATCACGATAGAAACATTGTATCGTGGATAATTCTTATTATGTTGTTGTGTTGTAGGTAATTGTTGCATGTGTAAATAAACAGGGGCTGTGAGAGGTATGAGGATTTATTCACAATTAACACTGTCTTCAATTAGCAATTATAATATGCATCTTTGTAGATGAAAGTCACTGAAATGCATGATGTACGAGACAAGGTGATTAAACGGAGTATATATCATTTATTTATCTCAATAAGCGATTTCCATAGATATGCAGATTAGCTTCCTATGGTAGTAGAGAGGACATCGCCACTGAAGTGTGAACATTTCGCGGGTACCTTCAATATCATCGCCATTCAAGGAACTCGAGAACCAGATCAATTAACAATTCTTGGAATCATAGTATTATGAAATGAACAAATATAACGCATACACAAAAAAGCAGATCCCCCCCCCCAAGAAAAAAAGAAAAGAAAAAAAAAAAAAAAAAAAAACAAACAAAACAAAAAAAACAAGCAAAACGATTTGCGATTTCATCATTTTGTCGACGCGATGATCGATGGTTGAAGATTTTGGTTTCCGCGCACAGAAACGATTTTTTAGCGATGCGTGATTTCATCTCGCGCAGAGCTCTAGATGGCTCCACTGACGAAAGCGCTACCACGCGGACATATCTGAACGGCATTTCATATGGCATTTTATTCACAATGGGAAGATAGTCCAATGTCCCATATCCAGTATATTACATAGGAAACTTGTCTCCATATAAGTATGGTGATTTCGATTTCATTAAACCGCGTATAATCATTTAAAATCAATGCATAACTCATTGGTCCATGAGAAGTGGGTTGGTTTTTTGAGCATTGCCCAGTGGAGACAGGCTCAATGTCGATCACGCAGCGAAACAAACCCACAGAGACTAACGAAAAATCGAGAATAGCGAGGAGATCGACAGGGGATCGATGTTGTCAAACGGAGGCAGCGCTGCCTGTGGAATAAGAGATTTATTCTGATGAGATGAGCGAAATAATATGGCACTTTGATGACAATTGCGGAAATGGTCACGTGTCGATCTCAACCATTGCGTGATGCATCCACCGGCAGAAGACAATGAGTTGATTTGTGGCTGTGAAGAAATGTGAACTGCGATCTCAGCCTCTTGGTCGCCATTGAGAATTCGTTTACGCAGAATCAACAAGGCAGCAGGGATGTACTTCCTTCTATGGTAATATATTCCCAGGCCATGTACTTTTGATTTATGAAGCAAAACAGAGGGTTTATAAATTTAGATAATGTATTCAGGTAGGTTAGGCAAAACAATATGGACGGTTGTCGAGAGCGCAAACCGCGTTGAATATAGACCTCATTTAGGCAGGATAGGTAAGCACGCACCGCGCGATTGTCAGACTGCCTATTGACATCACAGGAATTGAATTGACTGTCATATCGTCTGTTGATTGAGTCTTGAAGTCTAGGGATCCTTCACATCACTTCACAGCCACTGCGTACACGGTGCCTTAGCCACCGGAGTCCCTATAGAATCATAACGCAACTTTACTGAGTACACATACAAGTATGCGCACTACACGCGCGTACATAGCTTGCTTGTATTTCCGCTAATAATTTGCTAATAATTATATGTATTCGCATGTATTGTTCATTAAGAGTTGCAGCTGCATGGATCAGTTGAAACTTGAGAGAAGCTAAGTACGTAAGTAACATAACACACTCAATAATATGTCAGTCATGTGTCCCCAAGGACACTTACGGTTTCTGACATAATATTATAGTTGAGACAAACGAGTGTTATGCATAGTATTACAAAAGGAATAAAATAAAATTAAATAAAATTAAATAAAATAAAAATAAAATAAACTATAAAAGGAATAAAATAAAAGGAATAAGACCTTGAGAGTTGGAAACCACTAACACACTAACCACACCCGTCAAATCGCTTTCAAACTCTTTCAAGGCCTCAATTGAATATATGATTGCTCTCCAGGGACCAAAAGTTGCCCTTCGGTGCAGATTGTTGCATGCATCATTGATGTCATTGATTCCATTGAAAATTAGGAAGATATCGGTAATTATGACCATTAGATTGGGTCATCATCTGTGGCTTCGAGCTCTGATTGTGGCGTGGTCTAATCTCAGGGGAGGCTATTAGGCTTATCTGACTTAATCCACAGTTCTTTGATTAGCATACATTGCATGTTCCGCAAGTTAGTTCGTTTAATCCAGGCACCCAATTTAGCATCAACAGAAAAATTGAGTTGAGTAGCAGATTACGTAATGCAGACACACCTAGAAGTGTGATCAAAGAATGAATCGGTAATGCGTGTAGCGTGCGTGGCTGTGTGAGGTCGGTAGCCTAAACATAAATACATAGAATACATAATAGAATACATAAAAACATGCCATCGTAATTTTTACAATCGGGTTTCACAATGTATGGTATTTGTTTGTCACGTTTCCCAACCGGCTTTAAAATTCAAACAAACCGCTCGTTCTAAATTTGGAAAGGAAAAGTAAGCCTTAACCCTAAATGTGTTGCTGTGACAACATGACAAGTATATGTACATACTCATCTCAAAATCATTTATCACGTCCCACTCGAACGGCGTCGATTTCAGCTTCACCGCCTTCCTTTGCTATCATAAGCTCATCAAACACACCCTCACACCACATTTGTATGTCTTGTACACATGTAGACTGATTGGTGTTTAGACAAAGTTCTTTTGATGCACTACTGAGGAGCCAAGGTCGTGTATCTCCTCTGTTAGTTTATGGCTGAAGTCAGCTTAACTCTTGGCAAACAATGCACTGAGAATACCCCTCCGTTAATGGTCCAACGTTTGCGCTAATTTATACAGAAAAACACCTTCATCAAAACCTTATCCAGGATCTTTTTCTGCAGATTTACAGGGAGCAGGTGAACATGACGTAGACTATCAACTCAGCCACAAAGCACATAGTTCACCAGGAACTCGCTTTCGGACTCAAAAAATATGAGATGCATGGAGGACCATTCATATTCACCTAAGCATTGCAGGTGTACAGGTAGAGATAGTCCAGTCCCGAGTAGCTCAATTAGAAAGAGTTGAACTACAGAATAATCCAGGCCATACGTGTATAATAGAGCGGTCCGTGATAACCCTATGCTGCTAGCTGAAATACACGCTTCACTATGAACGATCAAACACAAACGGTGTCTAATTACAGCACCATCACGTGCAGTTCTTTTGTTACCTGGATGTTGTTTTTTTCGGCATCCTCAAGTTTGCATATACGAATCTGATTTAATGAGCTGAGCGTATATCATACTGATTAACCCCGAGAGTTTTCATTTGTGTGATCAGTCAACCACAGTGTGTGGATAACTCTGCTGTTTTGTCGGTGTTTCTTCATTATGGATTTCTATTAAATGTCCATAATCAACGAGAATCAACGAGAATCAACGAGGAATAATGAATGAATGAATGAATGAATGAATGAATGAATGAATGAATGAATGAATGAATGAATGAATGAATGAATGAATGAATGAATGAATGAATGAATGAATGAATAGGTACGTTGAATGAATAGTGTATTCTGCCACTGTAAGTATTATACAAGTACATGCATTAAATGGCTCCAACAGATAAATTAGAGCGTAAAAAATGTCGCCACATAGTAAGAGTATAAACTATGCTATCAAAGCAAACAAGGGAGACACGTGCTCAATCACACGAATTCCATTCATGACACTGGTTAAAGAGGAATCATAAGTAACAAAATGGACCTTAAAGGACAGGATCTGACTCGCACAAAATTAAAGATACGTTAAATCAAAGTATATTAAGTCTAATCTCTTTGAGGTAAATTAAAAATTTGTAACATCATATAAAATGAACTGTACTGCTATTGAGTTGCAGGCACTGTCAATTTAATTCTAAATTTATTGGTTTATGAGCCCATAAAATCCATGATCTTTGAAGTTCTGCTGATTCATCAGTACACAAACCCAGACTTGAAACAGGTTCAGTAATTTCGTTCCCCACACATGTAATCTGGTCCTGCAGTTAGTTAGTTATGACTATTATTTATTCGACCAATCAGTGCTCAGGGCTTCGGATTAGAATTCAAACAGTAGATCCTTCAACCACATGCCATCCCTGATGTTTTCTGATGGTACAGTATCACCAAATACGTTACATAATCCTTGGTACAGTCCCTACCCCCTAGAAAAAAAAAATAAATAAAAGGGAGGAGGAGCCGATCCCTGATGGCAACTATTCCCATTTGGATCTTTTTCTCTCATTACCAACTTCTGTCACCTGATATTCGCAATATTTTGTATACATGTAGCAAGAAGTCCATTCATTTGTGCTCTCGTCATTAATGTTCACGATTTTCGTGCCAATTACATTATAGTGAAGTGTCAATGATTGCCTCCCAATAGCTAGGGAAGCACGTTCGCTCCTTATGACAATGATATATGAATGCAACAATTATTCTAAAGGAATTTGAGAATTGGGCCATCACTTGTATATCAAGGGATTTCAACTGTATTTCTATTCACTAAAAATTATACCCCTGCATGCATATACCTGTTGCCTCGATGGTTCCTCTCAGGGAAAGGATTCTCGCTGAAACTCGTCTGATCTCACATGGACGGTATTCAGCACGCACAGTATAGCATGCACGCAGAACAATAGCCGAGAATCCCAAGATAAGGCGAAGAACGTGCGCATAGTAAGGACGAAGTGGGGATATCCTATTCATTTCAGCAAAACGCAGCAAAATCTCGTTGAAGATTGATGTCTCTGCTTGCATCATAAAGACCATTTTCGGAAAATGTCATCTTCCAGGAAGAATCTCCATTTGAATATTCTTGGATTTCTGAAATATGACAGATGGAGCAAACACTAAAGAATGCGTCCACGCGAATAATCCGCATAATCGTATGCGACGTATATTTAACGAGACTTCATCTATTACTCACTGCAGACATTCAAACTTGGATGAATTACACTATTCATGAAATATTCAAATTAGGATGTCACGGCGGAACGTATCAGCAATGATTACATCTCACTGGCCATTATATGGAATTGATATGCCATTGCATGCAATATGTATAGGCTAATTGTGCAGTTAGTGCGAATTAAGTATACGTTTGATGCTATAGAACCTAATTAAACTGCCTCTCCGTGAGTACACGATATGCGAACGGATCCTGTTTATCGTGTGATACATTGCACGTATTATGTAATTCATAGACTAAAGCATCTTCATTGTACGTGGTTGCATTCTCCTCCATCCAGACCAATGAATCATGTATGCGGGAGACTGAATGCGACAGTCCTCATTCTTCATTTAGTCAATCGTGACCTTCTGCAGAAAGCAGTTGTATTTGAAGCGATCGATTTGTCCGAAGTCTCAATATTCACTGTCTCACATTACGCCACTCTTTTGTGCGTTTTTCGTTGCTGGTTGCAATATCGCGAGTATGCATAGAGCACTGCATACATCCAATACATCCACTTCACTTTTGATACACGAAACCGCCCTCTGTTTTCCACTCCAAGGGTCTACCGCTCAACGGGGATCATTTGCCCCACACCAGTTCTCCCTCTCGCGCCGCGTGGGGGCGCTCTCGGCGGTGAGCAGACGATTACAAAAAGCGCGCGCTTCCACACTGCTGCTCCTCCAGAGAGACGCACCGAGAAGAAAGACGCGGCATTCAGAGTCTCAGAAATCAAAATAATAAAGCTGCTCTCGGATCGAGGACCCTCGGATCTGCACCCTCAGTGACGTCACCACTCCTTCCTTTCATTGTGCGGCGCTTGATAAACACCAGCATGTGATTTTGGACGCAGAACTGCGTCTGGCCTTGCGTGACTGTTACTCTCTGGGTTTCTCATCAAGAAAGCGTCGAGGGAGAGAGTTCGATCAGTTATTCGGATTGTTGCCTGGTGTGTGGAGAGACAGCAAGTGTGCGTATGTGCGAGGGAGACGGCAAGTGTGCAGGTGATGCTGATTTGAAGCAAATGCTGCTAATTGCAGCCATAATCCGTTGCTCTGTACGGATAGAACTCAATCCAGGATTAATGGTAGTCGCTGGAGCGTGACAGCATTGTGGTCAGCCAAGCATGACGCTGCTTTTTTCTCGAAGTCTGCGCATCATTGAAACCCTGAGTGCGCTTTTCTTTGCGAGCTGTTTACAACTTCATTTGCACCCGACCGACGCGCAGTACCAGATCGATCCACCAGGTAAGATGAAACCAAAGACCTCCTCCCCAACCTCCCCCAACCCCCCACCCAGAGTGCTCCCCTCGACCATGGAATGCGCTGGGATGATTAGGGCGTCGACCGCTGAGCACGTGGCAGTTAATGTCGGACAAATTGCTCGACATCATAGCGAGCGCTATCTCCAGATTGCCATCAGCCATCGTACAATCTGCTGATTCCGTCCGATTGGCTGTGATCTCGATGGCGACCGCCTCATTACTGCATGCCGTTATAGTGTCCATGGAAAATGAGCACTCCTTCCCATTTGACAGCATCCGCCGAAATCGACCCTTATCAATCGCCTCTTTAATTGGTTCCTTCCATCAAAATGCTCACCGGAAGTGAAGGCAGAGCTGCCCGGATGTTGCAATATGGCGGCGACGGAAGAGAGGAGGAATGAGCAACAATACTGCGCCACCCAGGGCCCCACGTGTCCATCGGTCGGTCGAACCCCGTAGAGTGCTGGGGGCGATGCCTGCGGCGTGTTCATGTCATGTGTCCATGATGCGCAGATTTATGAGTTTCGTAAGAGGCAGACACAATGCGATGAGTGATGACGCAAAGACCAACACCGTGACCAACTTCAGCAAGTCTTCATTAAGCAGATCTTCACCAGTTTCAATGGTGAATCATTAAGAAGGTAAAAGGGTTGAGTGTGTTGGCTGGCAGGCCTTTGCAATCTGCCATAACTCGATCATACTAGAAGGCTATCGGGTGCTTCTTGTTATTATAAAACCCTTTAGCCCCGGGACTGAATGTGTCTCGCTCCAACGGGGCGGTGATTTAGAAGGGTTCCATGCGAGGGTCCCTGGCTCCCTCAACACTTGGCTCGCTGTGGACCTTAACTGTGAACAGCGATGAGTGTGGTCGACCCATGAGAGTCCATTTCGAGGCCGTTCCACTCGGCGCTCAATGCTTTTAGAGCAGCGATGGGAATTGGCTGATCGAGAAAGGAGAATGCTCGGCAGGTGAATTGGATGCACGAGGCATCGAATTGCATCGCTGTTGACGTTCGAGGTGAACAGATTGAAGAATGATTCTCCTTTAATGGCCTCCAACAACCCCATTCGCATTATTCATTCATGATCAGATCTGCGTCTATAGCCATGCCACCCTCTCCTCTCCCTCCCTCTGCTCCTTCGATCTCATCCTCATCGGCATAGATCTCGGCCATCATCCATGCGACTGTCCCGAGCAATACAAGTTATACCATGTCATGACTGCCTTATAAACGACGATTGGTCCACTGCATCGCTGCGTCGCATCTTTCATGGTGTAAATACACAAACCTGAATGTTGTCTTTCTATTATCAGCATCTCCTTGCTGCGTTTCATCCCTTATCATAACCCACAACATCCTCCTCCCCGCCTATGCGCATTTAGCAAACATTGACTTGGGATATAGCATCAAGTTCCAGGCCAAACTGATGGAGGTCACGCTGCTAGGCACGTGCAAGGCTCCGTCCCTGTCGGCTAACTCTTTGGAATCTGATAACTCCATCTATGCACAACACACGAACACGCACATGTTCTCCGATTCACACTAATCCACCAATCCATGCATGCATGCACTAAAACAAGAGCGGATTAATTGGCCACCTCTTTATACAAATCCGGCTGAGATTTTGCCTCCTGTTGTTCGATTAGTCGATTTCATTTGGCATCGCATTCTAGTGCGGTACCTTTGCCTATCTGCATGGGTAAGCACCGAGGCCCACCTAAGAGATTGGCAAATTGACATTGCATTTGTTTGACGGCATCACTCGACACCTTGTCTCCCCATTCTTGATGCGTTCCGCATTGCAGAATCCATCAGAAAAATATGATATTTGTGAGAGAAGCTTCTCGAGTACAAGACTGTTATTCGGGAGCTTTACGGTTGTCTGATGTCCGAAAAAAGGGTAATAGGTTCCAAGCATTAAATAAAATATGATGTGCTTTGAACTCCATCTTCCACCCACAATATCTATGCGGATGTGTATAAACGATTTCAAAAGTCAGGTAAACTACATGTATATTCAGGTAGTATAATATATATGCGAAAAAAGAAAAGAAAAACAGATTCATGTGTACATGCATGAAAAGTCTCTATTGCAGTTGTTCCGTGTGTACATCACAAAGATAGATAACCATCTCCTCTGTGCAAGTTTGTGTGCATAATGGATTCCGAAGTTGTTATGCATTGTCGTAGCATGCATTCTAATAACATACTTTATCAACTCTCTGCTCCAGGGTCACAAAGGAAGCATTAGCCACGAAGTACGGAAGTACCGACTTGATTGAATTTAGGCCAAGTCTGAAAATCATCCGTTATTCGAAAGGTCAGATCTACCCGGCGGCCTCTTGCTCCTCGCGATGCCTCCATGTACATAACAGACATGATAGCACTCACCGTAATGCGTGTATCAAATGTTGATCACTGAGTGAGTAGACTTGCATGGGGGGTTGTGTGTAGATGAACTAGCGAAGGTATTGTTCGGTGCAAACTTAATTGCTCGGCTCACTCTGCTCGATCGCAGTTTGATCCACCTGAATCAACATATTGCAATGCGCTGCAAGTCCTCGAACGCCATTAATGTCAGGTAGATTCGTCTGACGGTGGGGCTATTGTGTGGATCTGGTATCCATAGCGATCTAATACAAGTACTAAGTTTATCAGACCATAAATCGCCTTCTTCCGGTGAAGCGCCTGAGGAGACGATTATTGCATCATCAGAATTCCGTATACTCTCCGAGGCGGATCTTAGCAAAGCAGCATTCCGACCTTTGTAGCTGTGCAAAGTCTTTTTGCAGGTGGAATCGGAGCACCTGACATGCGAGTCTGATGAATGCTCTTAGTTTCTGCTCCTGCGATTCTTCCACCCCGTGAAGTAGCTCTCTGCGAGGCGCCTCTGTCAAAACCCGATTCATCGGGCGTGTATGGCCACCGAGAGAGAGAGAGAGAGAGCAGTGCAACGAAGAGGCCGACGATTGGCCCTCTAATGCGTGTTAATCAAGGGTCGCGGAATGTTCCCCGTATACCAATGCTCTGCCTCTGATAACATTGCAGTGCTACTGTGCTAGCGGAGGACAAGCTCCTCGCTGCAAAGTGACACTGATGGATGGCAACGATCAGGCGTTGATCGATGGAGACCTCGTTCGCAGTTAACCATCAACTTGTTGAAAATCAAGTGTTTATGAATATTTCACTCGGTTCTTTTGAGTCAGTCGTGTGTCTGTCGTCATTTTTCATTCACGCCTACATCCGCTGATTGTGCCCGATTGTGGTGTCAAGCGGAATCCGACCACAGATATCTCTCTCATGCACTGAGTATATTATACTCAAAGGAAAGCGTTGCTTGGTCCCTCGGCTGAGCGTGCTTCTGCTGCGTCGCTAATTCTTTGCAATCCATCAACGTGTTTTGTCCGACAAGTAAACAGGTGTTCTGATTGTCCACCTCTGTCATATTTAATAAAGTCGGAAGTGAACAATGTCTGCACAATTAATAGCACTCTTTAGTCATTCATGCAGGTGGCCGTACAAAATAAATATTGGTTTCCATTCCGACATAACTTTGCGTCATTGACACCATAGTAGGGAATGGACACTATATTTAATAGCGTGGGATGCAAACTTCATAAGATGTGAGAGAACTTGTACTGGTCAGGTAATTGACAGATATAATATCATTTCCTTGCTACTCATCTATATGTATATGAATTAATTTTGTCTCGGGCATATGTGCCGCAAGGTTCTACCATATAAATCACATTAACACGGTGAAATAACTAGAACTACAATTAGTTTTTCTTAGGAGTGCACGTCCAACACAATGAACAGATGACGTACTCTATGCTGTACATACCAATTCTGCAAATCATGACCTACCGCCCGAATGAACGATGCAGAAACCTGCATTTGGAGGCCTATATACTATGTCTTTCAACAGGCTATGCAGAATCATGTCTTGCAAATGCACCTTTGAGCGCTTTCAAAGAGCCGAATTAACCCGGGCCAATACCGTGCTGATCCATTGCATGTTTAAACGAGAATCCCTGCAGTGTGCGCATGCGCGCTAATGAGCACGTGAGGCTTTTGATCTGCGCTACCAACTTCCGTTTGCTCGTATAGCTGTGCTCATAGCAGCAGTCGACACTCGACAAATCCCATGCGTTTAGACATACGAACCGTACAGTTCATATCGTTGCCATGGAGATCATACTAAGTGATAGACTTATCGGAAGAAACAATCTCTGAGCTTTTATAGTCCGGGGCTGTTGTGAGCTGAGTCGATCTCTTCACCGTGTAGTCTGCGGTTGCCATCCCCAGTCGACCTTGCAAGAGAGCCCAAGCAACGATGCGAGAATCGTCGTTGCGAAGCGATAATCGCTTCCCCGTGGCTTCAAATCATCAAGTCATCACTTTGACGTGCCTTGCTATGCTCGGCTGCGTTCTACCAACAGAAAACAGCGTCTACAAAGCCGAGGAATGAGTGCGTGGAGCGGAGAAACCATGCAAAACATCCTTTCCTGCTTTCTTATCCCTGAGTTCTCTTCAGGCTATCAGTTATCTCCCAGCACGCGTTCCACAATCATCCAATTAGCCTAGTTCCCCTCTGGTGTTCCCCCAGCTGGTAACACCTGCTGAGACTGGCACTGATAACGTGTGGACATCGCGGGTTAAACGATCGAGACTGTTTAGCTCGCAATCGATCTCGCTGCTTTCCTTCGGCATTAACAGCGTGAGTGATTTCAATGACGAAGGTTGTCTGGTGAGTGTGTGTGTGTTATTAACTTTCACTCAGCTTTAAACGAATAAGATTGGATTTGCGCTTCGGACAAAGTTTCGAATTTCTGATATCCGATTCCCGGAAAGTGCACCCGTGCGGAGAAAGCACAATACCTGGAGATAGCAGAGCTCGCTTCTTCATCTGGCAACGATCATAATGGAGTAAATGTGCTTTGATGGCGCCGCGCCTGCGGGTGTAAGAATGACGACTCGACAGCACTCATAATTATTAAGCAACTCGATCTCTGCTATCACAAAAACTGCAAGGTGATGAAACAATGCAGAAAGGAATCTGGGAAGGTTTCCACATTCAGATTTCTGTGGCCGTGAATGCATAAACCTTTTTGAAGCGGACTCCGGGAGATTTAAGCCAATCCCGAAATCTACATGTAGGCCTTCTCTGACGCAGAGGGATCAAGCGTCTAGCGCTTCAGCAAGGATTTCGAGCAGCATGGAAGTGTAGATGCAATATCATGCACAAAACTTTGTTACCCCATTCATCAAGTTATTTTGCGTTCATAATTTTTATTCGTGTGATTCACACCATGGTGCAAGTTTTGGGCAGGGGCAGTGTGATGCAGCTTGGCTCGTAACATTCGGAAAGCGATAATTGAATCAAGCAAATTTATTAGATTGGTTATAGAAGGTACCAGTGTGGAATACGAAGCTGCGATGTCGTTATCAACTTATCACCATTGGGTCTTATGTGATCAAGAAGGCCGGTATTATTCACCTCGATTCTCATTTGTCTTATCTGATTAAATATATATGCGGATCACACGCGTGCGTCAACCACATATGTTATGACATTGCTGTAATTACGGACAGAACAAGGCATCTGTGTCAACGGGCAGCTGGTCTATTGCTCATAAATGGCGCTGCGAAGGGTGTGTATTCATCGCAGGGAAGTATATTCCCTGTCCGCACACAGATTTACGGTTTACAGCCCCTGTGTTTACATGAGTGTATTTTACAGCACTTTCCCGCCGCGAATCCGAGCTGGTCGTCTATACCGTAAAGCTCGCATCTGACGTCGCTACATGAAAAGGGATCCTAGTCTCGCTGTTCGATCTCTAGCGGTGCATCATCTAACTGCACAAGTGCTTTCGGATCAGGCTTCAGCCGCTGATCAAAGAACGCATGAAATCGTAGCAGATCATGGAAATCGAATCAACAGCACGGCCAACCTTCTGAATAATACACGCATGCCCGCGTCCGATATTTAATCAACTTAAGCTTCCCTTCCGCTGGCAGATTTATCCAACCCTAAAAAAAAATATATGTATAAATCGAAGATGCGATAACTGTCAGCGCTGTTCTTTGGGAGCATGACCTCAGTCTATGTCCCGTTGCCCCGAGGTGGGCGATAATTGCGGGTAGACGCGTATTGTGAGGGCCATGGTTGGCTACAAGGGATCCATCACTCGGATACCTATAGCTGCTCCAGGCTAGGATCAGGCTTTGTGAGAATCTTTCCATGCATTGATGCTGCATCGACAATGGAAGGAGCATTTCTGCAATGAGGCTTGATGCTGAATTCTGGGAATCTCTGCAGGATAATCTGATGCAGGCTAAAATCTCCTGCCTTCCATGACGCACTGGGATCGAGTGACGTCTTATGATTGTACATCTGATCGACTATTCTTTTTGCGACAGTACTAATGCACGCACCAATGCCATCAGGCTAAAAGCCGTCGAGCAATTAGGATAAGCGGGGCATCATATGACTGCCCCCGTCAGTCTGCCTCTGTTCCATTGGTTGTAGCTGGGTGTGCTGGTTGTAAAAGCGAACAAAGGGGTCTCGAGGAGCCAAAGGCTGGCTTGACCCATTGACATCACTCGACTATACTGCCGGAAATAGGTTCTCATTCATTACCATGACGACCGCAGCTTCCGGTTCCTCTTAACGACAATGAAGCAAAAGAGCATGCTGCTTTTTTTTTCTCCCACCCCCCTCCGTCGCTTCCTCTCCAGGGAAGCTTAAACCATTGAAATTGCTCGCGTGTTGCTTCCAGAACGATGCTGAATGCACTAGCTCTTACACAGAAGATGCGCCAATGCCGACTGATATCTGTTTGTGTAGTCGAATGTAAAGCTTAGAAGAGCTTAGCAGCCCCTAGCTAGGCTTTGATTAGAACCGTCGAAAGCTGCTATAAGCAGGTGTTTCCCGTAGGTGTCGATATACAAAGTGATAATATTCATCATCTGATCCGTATCTGTGTTTTATACACAAACTCTTCTCGCGATAGATCGACTTTCTTCGTGCCTTTTGACCTAGACGAACCGTGGCCTAACTACTAGCTGAAATTCCACTTTGGTACTAGGAGCTACGAATGTTGATGTAGCATTCTGCACGCGCTGCATTTGATGACCGCCATGAAAGATACCAACCAGATTAAACTTGGCTTCTATGTGCACGTTTTATGCTACAAATAAAGAACGGACAGATAGGGACGAAGCCTCTAGCCACCCTGATCCCCCAGCCAGCGCCTCTGTCAATCAAGAGAAAATCCCTCAAACAAGGCACTCATTTCCTGAGCAGGCAACCTGTGGAACCGTTCAATTGATGGAGTTAATTCCATTGCGATTGTTATTCTTACTCAAATATTTTCTTTGCTGTTTATTGACCTTTGTATATGCAATTGTTTGCAGGTGATTTGCCAGATGCTTGGAATCGAACATACAGAAGCAATGACCGCAAGGTCATAGTCACCACAGTTCTGGTCAGTGGTTAATCAAATTTGTTTTAAACTCAACGATTATACCAGTATTTAGATATATACCTATAGGAACTGTAATGAATACATAATAGATGTGGGCACTTATTCTACTGATCCAATATCGCACTCTTCAATATGAGATAATGATAAATATTAATATTGAGCCAATTTTCTGCTTTTCATTATCGTGCAGTGAATATAATGCTAAGCTAACAGAAGAGGCTCTTCCCTTTGTAATGAACAACGAGCAGCATGCAGCGACTGATTGTTCATGCATGTGTATGGAACAGAAGACCTGAGGGGAGGGGGGTCCTGGTGCGACACACAACATGCGTGTGTTAATTGCAGAAGAGATCCGTTTGTATTCATGGCGCCAGGAATCGGAGGCTCTAAAAAGAACGTTGGCAGAGTGGCTTCCCATTGATTCGAGCACCTTGGGTCGATAATTAGCAATCGCACGCAGCCTCCTGTTGCGTATTTCTTCACTACACAGACTTTAAAGGCTAGTAGAATCAAGACATGTATACGACCTACGTGATGTCGAGAGTTTATCTCAGTACAAGTGTAATTGCTGTTGCTTTTGGGGATATAGGGTGAATTCTGTAGATTTCTCTGTGTCGGTGCCAAATCCAATTATTGCAAAAGGGGATTGTAATCCAGATTGGGTGCGTTATGATTTCGTATTATGCTTCCCAGGAGGCACCATATATGATGCTAAAGGAACGACAGACCTTCCTGGCTGGGAATGACCGATTCGAGGGATACCTGGCGGATATCTTGCTCCGCTTGTCCTTGACCGTTGGCTTCGACTACGAGATTCGTCTGGTCAGGGACGGTCAGTATGGCATGTTGGGTCCCATGGGCTACTGGGATGGCATGATCGGGGAAGTTCACAGAGAGGTGCGTTATGATTATGAAGGTGGATTTGTATAATCATAATGTATGATCGACAGGAGGCTGACTTGGCTGCTGGGCCACTAACCATCACACCTCGCCGCCTTGAAGTTGTTGATTTCACTGAACCTTTCCTCACACTGAGATCGACAGCGTTGGTGAAGAAGCCACGACCGAACAAACGCCGTGAAGGCCAGAGGAGTGGCAGCCCCAAAATGACATTGAATAGTGAGGACGAGGACGAAGGAGAGGACGACCAGGTCGAGGACGACGATGGCACAGAGCAGCGTCCGCGAAGTCGCATCAGACGAATCGAACGTCTGATTGACTCCGGGATGGTGTTCGGGGTGAAGGAGGGCAGTTTGAGTCAGCGGGTGTTGAGGACATCACAGAATGAGCTCTATAAACAAATTTGGACCAAAATGGTCAATTTCTGGCCGTCTGCGTTTGTGCATAGTGACGAGGAAGGCGTATCGAGGGTTCGATCTGAGAACTATGCGTACATCTTAGACGTCCCTGAAGCGGAGTACATTGCTCAACGACGCCCCTGCGACCTGTACACCATGGAGCCCTTCCTGGACCTCCGCCAATATGCGTTCGCCTTCCGCAAAGGGGATCCTCTTCTCGCTCCCATCAGTTTACAAATGAGGGACATGACTCGGTCGCGAGAACTCTCTTCCATGTACCTCAAGTGGTGGAACGGGCAGTGCTCTAAACGTCCGGGGGATGGGCCGAAGAGAGACTCTCGTACTGGTCCTAGTACGCCGTCACCATGGCGACAAGCGACTGCACATGCGCCGCACTCAGCCAGCGTGCGGGTGGCTCCGTCAAATAGAATGGCCAGCGTCATCATCGCCTTTATCTGTTTGTTCTATCACCTATCATTTTGATATATATGGCCTTAATATGTTAATCAGATTATTGGTGTATTCTTACAATTTCAAAGATGTACACATAAGTTGTATATAGATTCACGGTATGCAAATGTTGTATTTTATATAATAAAGCTGATTGATGCAACGGAACTAAAATGCGATTTCCATCATGTTTTAACATTATTGTGCAGGAGCTTTGGGTTTATTGTTGTTTGATAGTATAATTGCATGCATATTTATACACTTGCTTTAACATGTTTGTCGTGGCTGAATTTGCCTCTTGCGAATCGACCTCGTGCAATGTACCTTAAATGTATTTGACTGATATGTTTGAGGATGAAAGTCGAAAGATGAAAAAATTAATACCCCGTCTGAAAAGTAATGCGGCATTCAATAAACTATTAAGTGTCCCTGTGTGTCAGGATGCGAACACCTCGGATCATGTGTGAATGTCACAAGTCGTGCTCAATTGGTACCACCAAAGTCTCTTATTTCTCGTCTTATTGTTATTACAAGTTGAAAATCTGTCTACGTTCTCGTGCTAGACTCTAAATGGCCAGAGTGCATAGGTTTTGGTATAATTGATTGGCCAATTGCTTCCTTTGGAGACATTCTATTGGGTTCGATCATCCCAGGCGATGGGTTGCATTGCAGCAAACCTCCACCAACTAAGATTCGCCGGTCTTTTAAAGACAAGAAAAATTCAATTTTTCCTACAATGAGCGGTCTAATTTTAGCGAAATCACAATCACACGACATTTAATATGGAATATGTTTTCTTCATGGGAACTTTTGATTTCATTACGCCCTAACTTCTTCAGTTGTGAATGGATTTGTGTGCGATTTGTTTTAAAAGATATCAAAACCACTTCTCCGCATTTATAGGTTCCCCAAATTAAAATGAGCATGGTTTCATCGTATTAGGATATAGTAGAAAAATTATATACAGACCCTAAAATAAGAGTATTTTGCCGTTTTCATAGCACATTGTGTTAATTCGCATCCCCGCTCATAGATCAAGCGGAAACAATTAAAACAAAATAGTTTATTCAGAATTGCATAACTCGTGCTTTTGGCATGTTTACCAGCGGTTTACCACCACAGATGTTGCACAGAACCGGAAATTTTCAAGGTATCCCATCGATAAGGAAGTGAACAGTTTCCATAGGGATAGCATCCCACTCTTTCGTCAGACATTGACATCCAGGTTTGTTGGCTGGACACCCCTATTGATCAATCGCGTGTAAAGCTTCGCCCACAAGGTCTCAATGGGATTCATATCTGGCACTTTGACGAAATGCCGATCCCTGCATCAATCAAATTGGTGCTAGAGGTGATCACGTAACTCTCTGGAAAATTCAGCGCTTGCAATTTTCATTTGAAAGTTGACCTATATTCAAGTCAATTTTCAAATTTCTGTGATAACGCGTTCTAGCCATGTTAGGCCGAGAACTTTTCGAACAACCCTCGTATTAACAGCGATTTTTGATCATTTTTCAGGGAAAACGCATGTTAAGCCTGGATTGGCGCTGGAGCCTTGTCGCCTACAATTAGCAATTAAGAAAATTCGCTGACCGGGCGAAAAACCGGTGTAACAGTCTCTATAGACCCCTAATCATTTATGGATATTTCCGATATTTTCCTCATAAATGCACCAGAAAAAAAAAATGAATGTGGTGTAAAAGTTTGATGGAATTATTATAAAATAGTCAAATAAAGCCCAGAAGAGAGCACTAGTCCTGGCATGAAATTAAGTCCCCCCCCCTAGTGATAATACATACGTAAATTTGTGTCACTCTAAACTATCCACGTGTATAGTGACATATATTTAACTAAATTATCAGAAAGGCAAAATCTTAAGGCAGCAGCAGATGCCTCAAGTATAATTATGTCTCTTCCACCCAAAACAATTATTTATATATGTATATGTTTATATATGTGGCGGAATAATTAATTTAAATGGTTGCGTGGCTTGTGGATCGAATAATGAACAATGGGTATTTTTTATGGGCGGGTATTTTTTATGCACCTCTCTTGCGCAATTTCCGTGTTAACTTTTTTTTGTAGATATAATACCCTTTAATTGTCATCGCAGCAAACACACAAGCAGCATACTCGATTAAAATTAGCCATCAAATGTTACGAGAAAGTGTTATGAGAGACCCATTAATAGAACTTTTGGAACCCGAAATGAGGCCTTGACAGTGATATCGGTAGAAGTGCGCTCAATCAAAAACTAATTGTACCAGGGAAATAATAAAGCTACGTGTGATCTTGTGAAACCTCGCTCTCTCTAACCAGAAAATTTCACGTCTCTAATATTGCGTGTTCTATGTTAGGCCGAGAACTTTTGAACAACCCTCGTAGGCCATATCTTTTTACTCCAAAGAGCGACAACTTAAAAATTTACAAGATGTAGAGACGCAACCATCATAGATATGTTGGCTGATTACGTTGCGGTGATTTCGCTCTCCTTTCCAAAAATTGCTTCACATTACAGAAACTGGGCAGAAGAAATCAAATTAATATTAATTTCAATAGGTAGATGTGCGATGAATATTAAATTTAGTGTTTATCTGGCATTAGAGGAGAATACCAAAAGCCCATTATATAATCCTCAAAGCCGTGAATAACACTCGTTTTGCTAGTATGAAATAATGTTTAATTCGTTCTCTCGCTTTGATAGAAAAATATATTCAATTGATTCAACCAAAGCGCGGCCAAATATTCTGCGAATTTCGGTTCTGACGCCTCACAAGTCTTCGGGCTTTTTCAGAATCGGTGACGAACTGATATTGATGCTTCATTTAATCACTGTTTGCTTTTGCGACGAAACTTCGTCACCACGGACACAGACGAAAAGTCAGGAACTCAGGCAGTTACCAGCACAGAATTGAGATATAGGCAGAACGCACATTCGCATTGTTCACTGTGAGCCGTCGCCATGTTGCTTTCCGCTCATCGCGCCAGGCGAAAGCGAGCGCAGTGGCCTTGGAAGTTTGCGTTATCAATATTATAATCATCTATTCAAGCGCCAACAATTGAAATGGAAATATCGATAACCATGTATGGTACCGGTACTCCTCGGCGTCATTTGAAGTTTGAAAAAAAATAAAAAAATAAAAAAATAAATAACTAAATACAAATGGCAATAATAATAATAATTATAAGATCAGTCATACAGATGTTACTGCTAAATGACAGTTAAATTTAGAAATTGTGACAGTTAAATAAATATTGTTTCTCTTTCTTGGATTCAACAGCACGGAATGATTAACCACAACAAATGGAAACACGTACGAAGTTTATTTATTAAAACTATCTTAAAGTGCCAAACATTAGAAGGAGGAATACATTAATTTTGATTATCTGTTAAATTTTTTTTTATCCTTGTTTAAATTCTGCCCCCTTTTCCCTTTCTTCTGTTTTCTTTTCAGACATTATATACGGAAGATACTTAAGATGTTTCTGGTTGTGGGCCTGGGGCTCATATAAACAGATCCTTCGGTTTCCATGAAGATCAAATTGAAATTGCCATTTATGGTCCTGGGCAATGCGCGTAAGAGTCCTGAATCGGCATCCCCGTGAAATTTGCACGGATGGTCGCTCCAAATTTGTTCAAACGATTTTTGAATGTATTGAGTGTTGGGGGAGTGTGGGTGGTGGAGTGATGGGTTTTACGGCTCCACCCAACCCATTCGGGTGATACGGGCGCCAGAACAGAAGGCCCGGGACCGGGGTTTCCCCCTACTCTTATCGATAAATCCCAAGGGTCCTTTATCCTGCATACCACCTTAGACAGAAGTACACAGCGCCCGGCCTTGTTACGCAGTTGGGCAACACTGCTGAGTCACCGAAGAATTACGATTGTAATTCACAATCATAACGCCCGGGGCCTGATCGGGTCTCGAGCCGAAAAATCAATAAAAGTACTTTGAACTGAATCCTGTATTGCACGGGGAGCCAGTGAAGAGCGTAGAGGTAGGGCGTTATGTATTCTCTTGATTTTATGTAGAGAATGCAGCGGGCGGCGGCGTTTTGCACACGCTGGAGTTTTTGTTGGTTAACTTTCTTGATTCCAATTAGCAGAGAGTTGCAAAAGTCAACGCGGCTTGTGACAAAGCTTTATACCAGTTGTTCGGTGACATCGAGTGGTTAGTCACGCCGGATTTTGTTTATGTTGCGAAGATGGTCTATTGACTATCCGGTGGCTGAATGTATGTTTGCGGACACTGCTTAGGGCTCTGGGCTTCGGGAGCTTGAAAGAATGGCCTCTGGTAGATGATCTGGTGGTGGGACGTGTGATGGTAAATACGTAATGTGCAAAGTAGATCAATGAGTGATGGCAGCAGAGAT
>KB293691.1:115709-131157 GCA_000328365.1 Capitella teleta | reverse complement strand
TTCTCCATGTTTTCGTCGCTGTGAGTGTCGTTCATTTTCTACGATGTAATATCTATTTTCCTTCAAGCCTGGTGGAACTTTAGCATATGCTTTGAGAACATTATTCAATTGTTGAACTGCCATGTCAATGCCCAAGAAAAGTTTTTCATTAGTTTCTTTTTTCATGGGCAAGTCAAAGCCTCCAATGGCAGTAAGGGCTGCATGTTAATCGATTGATATTTCCAAACGAGACTACGTACGTTCGATACGCTCATTGGCTTCCTAAATCCTCTTTGGGTATTTCTCAGGTAAGCAAAAGGCTCTTCTGTGCAGTTTAGTATGCATCATTAGTGATGCAGGGGAAGGTATTCTTATCCAGGCCTCTTCAGAGGATATGGCCGACAATGTAGTCTTCCCAAGCTGCATGACCCTTATTGATTGGAAAGTCATCGAGATGTAGCGATGCTTCTTGCCTGTCAGGTGATCTTTCAAAGCCCGCTGGGTTATTGTTGTCCACATCATCATGCATATCAGTTCTTGCCTTCACAGAACTGAAAGGACGCAATGCACTGGTGGGTAGTCATACAAGTGTATCCTGTTATTTGTACCGAAAAAAAATACTGGAGAAAATGATTGCGAATGATTAGTAGGTCGAGCCGATGGACTTAATGAGGTCACGTCGAACAGCGATATATCTTGGCTGTAAGGTGATCCTTTAGGGCCAACTAAGTAATAGTTGCACACATCATCATGCAGATCAATACTCTGATTCTCAGTATTGAAAGGACATTGGTGGGTACTTGTACCGAACCAAATATTGGAGAAGACGATTGCGAATGACTATCCAGTCGAACCAATGAGCTTGATGCACACAGAATTGATGTCGTGTCATTTGCTGGAAGTAATGTCTCTTTGGGACTTGGAAGCAAGGACTCGACCTTGTCTTCATCTCTGATTGGCGACAGGCTACAATCGAGCAGAGGTAGATGCAGCACGTTGGGTGTAGATATCAGATTTTGCGACTGTTCACAGCAAGAATGCTCTCATCTTCAGCTAAACACAGCAGAGGCACCACTTCTGATTTGTTTACTTTGGTATAGGATTCCCGAGTGTCCGTTAAGTCGACATGCTCCGTATTCGTCAATGTTTGCTTGTGCAGAACAACGAAATGATTCGGACTGAAATCCTGAGCAGAGAGAGGAACTGTAATCATTATCCATATTATTGTGAACTCTGGTGTTCTGACTTGGCGCACTTCCCTCCCATACACCCTTCTGGTGATGGGCTCCGACAAAAATTCAGAATTGATTGTGGGAGGACAATACGTACGAAAGCATAAGCTGATGACTGCACTCACGGCGTTAAAATGTTGCATTTTCGAGAATGCATGCAGAGATAAAGCCTCCTGTAGAAGAGTCCAGAAGTCGGCACTGACAGGCCGGACGTCACCCAGTAAGTCTACAAATCACCGGGACGATGACTCATAGAAGTCTCGATTTTTAACTATCTCTAGTGCAGCTAGTGAGGAGCCGAATGAATGCATTGTGGACCTCTGTGTCATACATTGCTCTCGAGACGGCCCAATAAAGACAATTCCATCTGCCCAAACACTGAGCGGTTCGTATTCCACCAACATCACAGCTGCAAAATTCTCTAGAATTAGCTGAGATGTGGAATCTGTCAGCCCACCAACATTGTTCCGAAGAGGAAGCCTTGCCCCATAAGACTCAATGAGCAATCGCTCTGATTGCGCAATCGACGTCGTCACCCTTGGGTTGCCTGAAGCAGTCTTCATCCTGTAACATAAAAATTAATGTATATGCATGTGTGTATGGTGTACTTGTGGACAGTGTGCACTCAGTGTGCTTTATACCTCATTGATACGACGGCTTCGTTCGTTTCCTTCAATACATGAGTGTTCAACGTCGAATGAACGAGGCATCGTTTGTTTAACTTCAATTGTGCAAGGTGTATGCTTGTTGTTGTGTCAATGTGTATATTACATGCAAATAGAAATTATTTTGGTACTTTTTATGTTTTATTTGCATAATATTGCAAAAGTTTCTAAAATAATTAAACATCACTAAGCATTTCAAATTGTAGAAGCAGATTCAAAGTCATATTCAAGCGGTAACAATTCGTCAAACTGGCCTCCTACAATCCAGTCTATTTACAATCCAGTCTTGATTTCAGACAATTAAATAATTACGATTACCTGTACTGGTATACAGTGCAACTTTCATTAGAGTGCTATCAATGGGACTTCTAGGTTTCGTCAAGGGAGCCAAAGATACCGTTATGTAACCGAGGATTCGGGATGATATGATGATTTCATGGTCGGACACGAGGGACAATTTTTGTCATTTCATATTTTCGTTGTCGCGAATCATGGCAGCGATTAACCACCTAGGTGATTTCTCTGTAAGTTCAGTTTAAGCACACCTCAATGCATGTGTAATCATCCCTTAATTAAAACGTACACGCCCTCGCTTGTGTAAGTAAGCATTTAAAGTCAAACCTTCCGCAATTCACTCTTTTGACCACTCCTTTTAACAAGAGTACTAGTACGTATTGAACGAATAAATTGTATTAATTAATACTTGCTAACAATCAGGGATTTATTGTTTAAAGATAATATTAACGATCATCATACATCCGATTTTGATTTGTAATACTGTTTATTATATATGTTTATCTGTGACATAAACGATTGTCACATATCGAATCGAGGACGCTTACTTCGCGGTTTTCTTGATTCTGCGAGGCACTTCATGCTCGATATGAAGGATGACTGGAGTACGATGTGAAGGATGACTTGAGTACGATATGAAGGATGACTTGAGTACGATATGAAGGATGACTTGAGTACGATATGAAGGATGACTTGAGTACGATATGAAGGATGACTTGAGTACGATATGAAGGATGACTGGAGTACGATTAGAAGGATGACTTGAGTACGATATGAAGGATGACTGGAGTACAATATGAAGGATGGCTGGAGTACGATATGAAGGATGACTTGAGTACGATATGAGAATCGCGAAATTGAATGAGGGTGTTGATATTTTCATGAAATAGGCGTTAATAATTAATGGTGTGATTTTAAACTTAGCCGTGGTGCAATGTTGCAGTATACATCTGATCTACAGGAATTTAACCACCTGATTCAACCCCGATGATATTGTGTCAAAATAGGTAAGTTTTGACCATGACCTAATGTTGGGAAGGGAAGACGGGGACGGAGGAATGCCATTTCGCCCGAATGCCATTTCGCTCGAGGTCATTTCGCCCGAATGCCATTTTGCCCGGGTATATGTTCATGTAAATATTTGGCTTGACGGGTACAGGTCTTAAGCTTATAAATTATATATAGTATAGCATGCAGCATAACTTTTGTATTACGTGTACTATGCCACTATAGAGTGTATTCATTCTATATTTGTATTACATTGTATTAGTACTGGATTAGTTTGTACTCAGTACATGTATTGACAATGTATGGATTGGCCATTCTCGCCGGATGTTAACAAAGTCGCCTTAACAAAGCACTAAGGCTCACCGTGCTCACCGGCGACGACGTATCTCCTACTTAGAAGAACGCCGACGAGGAACGACGAAGTTTTCTTGGCGCCAGACTACTAGTAATCACACTAACTCAAGGCACGAATGCGCGGCAAATTAAAATTCATTACTTCCTTATCCTGCATAGGCTGTTTCTATAATACATATGCATATCTAGTATATAAATGCAATCGGGACTTATTTTTAGACTGGCGAAGTTTCAACCGAAATCCAGCCAAAGAACTTATAGAATCTCCAAGTTCTTTGGTAAGCTTCTCCTTATTGTTTATAACAATGTGTACCTCCAAAGAGTACAATTACTTGCACTTTGACCACAAGTGTAAAATTGAAAAATTAAACTCTCCAAACCTGAGAAAACATACTTCTCACATAATTTAGTACATGCATTATTCCTTTCATTTGTTTTTCCGATGTATTAAAAAATATAAATAAAATATATAATAAATTCGTGGTGATTAGCCGCCTCTCGGTTATGGGCTTATTTTCGGTCGGAGACTGCTCACCCTGCACGGTTGACTTGAATTATTTTACATGTTTTACCACACTTGTTTACTAGTATGTTATGTTCTCACATTTCTTGTCGACCAAATAATGCATGCATTCATGATTAGAAGCACCAATTAATGTTAATCGCTTGGCGATAGCAGCGTGCATGCATCGGAGTGCGTCTGAGTCATGAGTGGGTGCAGTATATGCAGTTGTTTAGCAGTTCACCTATAATAAACTAATAACTAATAATGCACTACTATGTATGGATTCGTGTGTGCATCTGCAAGAGATATTTCAAGCGCATGGTAAATGGTAAAGTGAAGCATAAGGCATGAGGCATGATGGGGTTTTACGACTCCACCCAAATCATTCGGGTGATACGGGCGCCAGAACTGAAGCCCGGGACCGGGGTTCTCTCCCTACTCTTATCGATAAATGCTAGCGGTTCTTAATTTATCCTGCAGACTACCATAGACAGTAGCACACAGTTGCTTGTTACGCATTTTGGCAGCACTGCAGGGTCACCGCGGAATGATAATTATTGGTAAAATGATGCAAGTAATTGATGACAAATGGTTAAGTAAACAAAGTGTAACTTCTGTTATTCAACAGAAGTGCCTAGCAGGCCAGTCTGTTTGCTGCAAGTGCTGGCGCTTCCTTATTCCAAGTACATGTACTTCACAGTGGAGAATTGAAGTGATTGTGGATGGCATTACTTTAGTGTCATATGCAGTAAGAAACAAACTATTGGTACATGATCGGATGGTGTAGGGATTCCAGGCTTACTGATTTAAACTAACTTTATACTATACTTCAAATGCATGTAAGCGCAATGTTTTTAGATAAATTGAAACAATTCATTTTTGTAACATTTTACGCAAGGTTGAAAAATCCAAATGCACGTAGTCAGGGACAACGCGGAAGATATTGTTCTAACATGCAGTTTTGCAACTTAGGTATACTAGTCAAATGTACTTATGGTGGATTGTGGTTTTCCATGATATCCATGCATTACAGTTATTTTAACACAAAACTGCTTGTTATTTTTTAAATCTGAATTCACTATACATTGTGAAGGAATCACTCCGATATGTAGAGCATGTAACGATAAAACAATTTATTTCAAATGTTGATAAATAAAACTCTACATGAAGAAAAACAAATTATAATAGAAGAGGTTAAAGGCTTAAAGTTAGCTCCTCTCACCCTGGTGCTTCTGATTTATTCTTCCCTTCCCCCATGTCACTCGCAAAAAGACATGCCGCTCTATGAGCGGCAAGCGTCTTCAGCGGCAAGTGTCTTCCGCGGCACTTTTTCAGTCAGCTGTTAGCGCTGATTTGGTACATTGTTCTTTTAAGCACAACAACGTCGTTTTTCATCCTTTTAAGACCTTGTTAATTATCCATATGATTGCGTGTGATAAGTTTGAAGCAGATAGATGAATGAAATTAAATGTAATATTTTATTTTAGGGCACAAAAATAAAATAAAAAGTCATTTTTAGGCAAACAAACTCATTTTAGGGCAAACAACTCATTTTAGTGCAAAATATATCTCATTTTAGGGCAAACCAACTCATTTTAGGGCAAAACAAAAGTCATTTTAGGGCATACAACTCATCTTAGTACTCAAAAAATAATCTCATTTTAGGGCAAACAAACTCATTTAGGGCAAACAAACTCATTTTAGGGCAAACAATTCATTTTAGGGCAAACAAAAATAAATTCTCATTATTTTTAGGGCAAACAAACTCATTTTAGGGCAAACAACTCATTTTAGGGCAAACAAACTCATTTTAGGGCAAACAATTCATTTTAGGGCAAACAAAAATAAATTCTCATTATTTTTAGGGCAAACAAACTCATTTTAGGGCAAACAACTCATTTTAGGGCAAACAAAAGAAAATGTCATTTTAAGACAAACAAACTCATTTTATGGCAAACGACTCATTTAAGGGCAAACAACAAAATCTCATTTTAGGGCAAACAAACTCATTTTAGGGCAAACAAAAAAATATATCATTTTAGGGCAAACAAGTCCTTTTAGGGCAAATAAGTCTTTTTAAGGCAAACAAGTCATTTTAGGGTTTTAAGCAGGCCCCCTTTTAACCATAGAAATAAATATTCGTGATTTATAAGGGCTGCGCGTTGAGCACTTCGGTGGGTATTGCGTTATACAAAATGATTCATGTATTTTACTATGGTGATCATACATTATTCGATGATCACACGAAAAAAAAAATTATATATAGGCGTTATATAATTATTTCCGTGTGATCATCGAATAATGTATGATCACCATAGTAAATATATATTAATCATTTTGACTGAGATTGAGTGACTGTGAGTGACTCACTGACTGCTCTGTATAGAATTGAATTTCAAGAATAATTAGTAAGTACTGTAGAACAGAAAATTTTCGTGCTGCATGAAATCAAAGAAGCTTCAATCGGCCTTACAATTTAAGATACATGCCGAAACCACCATCTCGAGAGTACGTCATAACGTATCAAGCCAAATGGAGGCCAATCGAGAGCTTGAAGTTCTAGACGAGAAGGTTCGATTCTGTACAATTTTCCCACGAATATACGCACAAAAATAACAGTATCCATGAAATTGAGTGTTTGACCTATTATTTTTATGATCAGTATAAATGTTTGCTAATCTTTTCATAATTCTTGCCTTACAAGGATTTCTCGTGACTATATGATGTATAATATTATGGCTTACACTATGTCGTATATCTGCGGTATACAATAAGCTTAGTGTTTCTAGATGCCTCAACCCGTCCAGCGGCTAAAGTATAGCGATAAAGCATATTCTGCAAATTCCTTAAAAGGACATTGCATATTCATTGTTCGGTGTCACCCGCTGTGGACCCTGATATAATGCAGAGGCTGCTGTTATGATCATATTCATGTCAGCGATCGCATATCAGGAATTTCACTGGTTCCCTGGTCATATATATAGTGACACAGACACACTCACCGATGACAGGTGGTTTCTCGTTGGTTGCTATTTATAGTAACATGTAGTCAACTGATCGTATTCAGCAAATACTGTGAATTCATTTTCACTCGCCTCACCCTGTGAGCCATCTTGGGAATTCCGAGTGACGTCATGTGAAATCGAGTGAAATGGATGTACCAAAATAGGGGTGAGTTTTCATCGGTGTGTGCCGGTGCTTCTTTTCAGTAGCGCAGGAGACCAGTGAAATCAGGGATCGCCAATTTACATTATGATGTGTGAGAAAAAGAAACCAGAGATGTGTGTTTTTATGCGACACTGCAGTCTCAGTGATTTACAATGTGGTAGTTATCAAGCTAAGTCTCACGTGATTGACCACAGCGCGCCCCCTTTTGATTAATTTTTACAAGAATCCTTTTAGACAGATGCAAAGTGGTTGTAGTGGGTTAGACGGGGGTTGAGTGTTATAGCGGGAGTGTCCCGCTGTGTCCGGGATGGTTGACGGGTAGGCAGGAATCCAAAACTGCATTTCACATCCTGACGCGTCCGTGGCTCTTCAACAATGTTACCAAGCATGTTTGCCACGTGTCCACGCCAAATGAGACAAATTAACAATTAAACATTTAAAAGAAATTGAAAAAGCTTCGTATCGACGTCGCAAATCCTTTGATCCACCGTATGGCGGAAATCTCAAAAAGAAGCACAAGCACATTACTCCGCGCTCGCTAAGCAGGGTTACTAACTATAAGTAGTAAAATCGAACTTTGCCTGCTCTCAGTAGTTGAAATGAGCTCAAACTCCGAGTCCTCCGAATGGTTAACTGGTGTTCGTGAGTGGACCATGGAAGGGTATTAATGCACCAGAATTGACACACTTCTGTGGATCGTGCAAGTCAGATGTGATCTCAAATCAAGTGCAGTGCCAGGGTTGCATTGGATGGTTATCATGGTTCAAAATTAGATGCGTACCAAATTCAAACTAAATGTGTTACTGTTTGATAGTTTAGATGTTTTTGTATGCATAATAATAATTATTTGATTGCGCGTTATTTCACGAATTGGTTTTAGTCCGGTCTTTGACTTGAATACTATATAGGTATTGGCTATTCCTCAGAAAACTAATTAGCTCAGTATTTAGTCATGTTTATACTTGAAAATAGAGTCGGTAAGATGCTCAGAGTTCTAGAACTTTGGATATTTACCCTGTACGCAGCCTATCTTGCGCTGGGCTTTTGCTACGTACAGACCCCCCCCCCCTTTCCCAATGTGCATCGCCTTTGCTACGTACAGAGCCGTTCTGTAAGTAGACACTCCGTATCCACAAACCGTGACTGACGAGTAACCAATTTGTTTTGTGGTGTCTGCACCCTTAACAAATAATTATCTAAAATACGAACAAAATAAGGTTTGTAATTATGGACTGCCATGAACCATGGGAAATACAGGGAAAATCAAATAATTGGACGTGATTATCCCAGTCCCCCACCCCCCCCCCCTCCAAAAGGAAAAGTTAGTAAGCAGGTCTAATTATTCAAATTAGCAAACGTTAAATAATGTTTGGTGGTTTCTTCGAATGAACTTATAACGATGCACGCATCAACTCTTCAGCTGCCCTCCGACTAATCGAATCTCGCCTCAGCTGAAGAGGCATTGAATTGTGCGGATCGTGATGCATGTTGTAAGACGATAGCCCCCACGGGCGTACATGCGCAAGAAACATCGCCCATAACATTCTAGACGCTGAAGACAATCACCATTAATCATCTGTTCGTGACCTTCTGCGGGTTGCGTCGCTGCAATCCTTCGTTTCTGCGTATTGTCCAAACGATGTCGGCTGGAGAGATGCACGCCTTTTCTGACGCTTCCTGGTTCATGCTCCTCGAGTACTTTCGGTTCGTGCATGCAACTACAACCACATAGACTGCTAATTAGAGCCACATTTTAGCCTGATCAATTAAGCTTCTTGAGATTCGTTGAATTATATAGGCGATTTGTTCGATGTCCATGTCTCCGTGAGTCGGAGGTTGAATCCACGGCTGGGGGCTATACTTTAGTAGGGGGCATTATACATACGAACAGATTTGTCTGCACGTGTTTCTCCCCCGAACTCTCCTTAGTAAAATTAGAGCAAATTCCAAATTTGTTGATACATTTTGTGCATGAACATTTTACCAATGGCCCATGAACCAACGGTCCGTGTGTACATGTAAATGTCCCTCACTCCCATTCCCACCATTAACATTCATTGCACGAAATGCTCTTCCCACACTCAAGATAGAAAACAATTGTGACAAAATAATTTGACACCACAATCCACAATTATCGAAGAATTTTGGTCATCCTTTTAGACGTTATCCAATATGCTGCTAACATTATTTCATCCAGTTGAATTTTTTTTTTCTGAGCAATAATGTGGAAAGTTAGAACGGTATAGACTGTGGGATAGGGTGTTATGCGATCAACGTTCTTGATTTCTATACAAACCACAACAGAATTATAGTTCATGTAAACGTACATGTATACTATGCAGCTCTGTGAACTACCCATGGTGCGACACCCTAGTATATTCTTGCAACCCTGGATCAAATGATGACTTGTTGGAACATTGTACACCAGAAGGGCTTTAGTTGTCCATTGTGCATCAGCTGCTGGTCCGTGATTTGTCTCCATCGGGCCATCTGTTGACCATCAATATCCATTGGGCAGTGACCCCTTTCTCCCCACCCCTTCTTTGTGTACGGAGCACCATGGAATCTCAACGCCGTGTAACTGTCTCGTAAAAAACGCCAAATGAGTTGCCTTAGCTGATGCCCCCTGTACGGAAGGAGTGCGCAGCAACACCCCCTCCCCCACTCCGGCCACCCCTTGTTGGCTGCAAGATCAGTCCCTGGATCTGCGATCGGACGCACCACAGGTTCCTTCCAACTCAGAAGAGACACGACGATGCAGGTCCTCAAACAGAGCCTCTTGCTAGCCACTCTCGCTCTTGTGGCTACCTCTAGTGCGGGTGAGTGTGTCAAGCACATTCTTAATATCAGACAGGTTAACGTTTTTTTTTCATCAAGTGTGTTTTCCGAAATTTGAATGTTCAGTGAATTGTCTGCGATGTAGGGATTTCTTTGTGAGGATGTGCGTACGCATGTTATCTTATGTTCTCTACACGTATAGACCATATAGAACAGTCAGGATCTGATTAATTTGTTCTACTTTTCTGGGGCACGGTACATGCGTATAGCTACTAATTGTCTATGTGCATATTTATTTTATGAAACCTTCACAAACGTGCAATCAATTTTAGTTGCAATCATGAAGCTTGATTGGTTTGAGAGAAAATTGGTGAGCTTTGGTGGATGCATGCCTTGTGCGATTTATTTGTCATTATTACTGTTCAGTACATTTGATAATTAATTACTGGCAAATTGGATAAATGCAGCAACATTATTAATGCTAGTGTTCTACTCTCATTACTAGTCATCGATCTCTCAATAAATGCGCCCCATAAACCCAATTTACAAACTGCATAAAAATTCGAGGTTAGAAGTTATATCATATTTGTGTATTATTCCCTGCCATTCCCCCGGGTGAGTACCAAAGTACAGTCTTTTAGGTTGGGACTTACAATGGGGACCTTTTAACCAAAGAAATAAATATTCGTGATTTATTGGCTGCGCGTTGAGCACTTCGGTGGATATTGCGTTATACAAAATGATTCATTTATTTTATTACGGTGATTAAACATTATTTGATAGTCACACAAAATACCTCGAATTTAGCTCTTTCGCTCTACTAAGATCTGGTTACAGAAGATCAAACAATCTGGTACATTCCGGTGATTCTTCCACGGAATCCCCTGCACGCTCCATCCATGTGCATGTACAGCAAACGCAACATTTCTGGCATGAATAATTCATATAATTTATCTGAATATAAAATAGATGCATGAAAGTTATAAAGTTAATGCCTGTTGATCTCCTGTGATGCATTTTGTTATGCCCAATCATAATTACTAATTATTAAATCCTCAAAACAATGTATTTTCATACGGGATAAGAATGATGTTGCTATTGGCAATCATAGTGTGTACATGCGCAATTACACAAATACAATATTATTTGCAACCCAACTTCAATTGGTTAAATACGCTCACTTTGTCAAATCACGTCAGAATATCACCTGTAACTGCTTTTAGCGAACTAAACGAAACATTTGACCTCAATCCGCCCCTCCGAGCGCCTGAATGCGAGAATTTGGGATGATCATCGGTTACATCTTGTGGAACTATACTTTGCCTAAACTTTTACCGTTGTAGACCACATTAATAGCTAAATCGGCATTTTAATATTATGATCTCTGGCAATGTGGGTTAAAAAAGTGAGACCAAAAGGCTTTTGTGTATAAAGTATCATATACAAAAGAGCAAACTGAAGCAGATGAGTGAGATGACAGACCACCATGAACAGGCTTAGTTGATGCAATTTCAGACCATCGTTTTTCATATGAAGTTTTTATAGCATGGTTACCATGATCGCATTAATGGGTAACGATGTTGTTCCCTTAATGACGCTTGGCTGTCGTCTCGTTCAATAACGAAGAGAAATCCCCCAAAACAAAACTGTGTTTGCCATAATTATATGATCAACCATGACAATCCTGCTGCTCTCAAACTATTTTAATACATCCGCTCTTCGATCATTTGAAACATTTTCTTATAATCAGACAAAACGTACTTTAAACGCTGTTCGGTTGAGGTTGAATATAGTCACCCATCAATGACTATTACAATTGAATTCACTCCCATATAGTCTTAAGGCATATTATGCCACTCTGTGGCTCTCAACCAATCACCAATCCTGCAGAGATTCCACGAGGTAACCCCAAAACTCGTCATATTCATGCCTCACCCATTGGACAAATCTACCACCGATCTTTTCAAAACACATCGCACAATAGGCCAGAGGTCAGCAGCTCGGGACGAAATGAATTAGCCAAAGATCTAATTATGAACGAGTGCTTCATACATTACGATGAGGTCTTGTGAGAATGCTTTCCTCAGTAGACTCGATTCTTGGTCCCGTTGGTGTGGGTCGAAGCTTTCAAGAAGAAGCGTGCATTACAATAATAGTAATCATATACCTATAACATAAAAGCAATTGGGTGTCAATTAACAGTTAACAGAATGAACATCTTTTCCTGCAACATAGGATCAGCCAGCAGTCCCTCTGAGATTCATTAGTCAGAGACATCTGTCTGACTGCAGATCACCCTTTTTTAGCCTTCTGACAGCATGCAACAAGCTCGCCATCATAAAGCATGGGATCTTTGCAGCAGCAGCAGCAGCAGCGGCAGGCTGTGTATTATTCATACGCAATATACATGCAGGGTTTCCTTGCTAATAAGTTATTCTATCACAGTACACATTCACTTCTTCCTGATCCACGCCAGGGGCACGTGATGTCGCCAATTAATTATTCATGACGTCACTAATTAATTATTCATGAAGGAGCAGGTGCTGTTCTCCCAAATTTAGGAAATGAATATGGGCTTCGGCTAAAACCTTTGTTCGTCCTCTGGGGAGGGAATTTCGGAAGGGAGAAGGCGCCTGCCTGATTTAATATTGAGGAAGAATAGGCAGAGTGTGGCGGGGGCTGGTTTCAGAGGGTATTCATTGCGCCTTTTCGGGGGAATTATGAGGCACTTGCAGGAAGATATATATAGCACAGCAATAGTGTGATTATAATATACGTACGCACAATACTAGTAACTACTATATGACTAAATAGTTATATAAATAGTTATATAAATCATAAATGTTATATATCTAAAAGTTACATTGCATTACAGGATGTAATGCAATGTAAGGATGAATGTGAGGATGAAAAGAGAAAAGAAGTCGAATCATCATCAGCCATTATTTGGGTTCAGAATGGTGTCATGTGCGCATTTAATTATGTTATAAGGCGTCAATTTGTGTCCTAAATCTGGAAAATGATTATCAAACGGTTAAAATATTACACACACACGCACACACCATAATTATTATAAGCACTGCCATTATCAATGACTGCCAGTTCATGGTCTTCGCCTATATAATTTCGTTACAACTCAAGACTTCGGCAAATCGAGGTCGACACGAGCATGGTAGTCTGAGCTGATCTCTGATTCGCTACCAAAAAAAAAAAAAAAAAAAAAAAAACAATGAAAAAAAAAAAAAATCTATTCAATAGCAGGGTCTATCTACTCTTAAATTCTCAATCAGCACTTTAATTATTATGTGCACTGCTCTGTTTATTAAAATTATTAATATTTTGTTTATGATTCAATTTTCAGTTTACGCCGCTGAAGTTATTCAGTCAACAACGATAAAGGTGTGTGTAATAATAATAATATTATTCTCATTGAATCTCAACAGTTTAAAATTCTAAAGGAAATAAAACAAAAAACAAACTTGAACGTCTTCATTGATGGCTTTCACTTCATACTTCAATACATGTACTGTTCAGGAGCCGCCATACGTCAGCGAAGGAGATGCCGGACTGGAGGGATACATCCCGGACCTGATGGATTTGCTGGAGAAGAAGACCGGGATGCAGTTTCAGCTTAACGTGGTTCCAGATGGTCTGTATGGTAGCAAAGGATCCAACGGCGTCTGGAATGGAATGATTGGCCAAGTAGTAAGCGGGGTGAGTCTCGAGTGAATATGCCACACTTTTAGTTACATAACTGAGTTTGCAGAGAGCTCAGATAGCAGCCGCGCCAATCACGGTGTCAGATAAGCGCAAAGAGGTCATCGATTTTTCTGAGCCTTTCATGGAGTTCAACATGCGATTAGTCGTACTGAAAGGCCACGAGGAAGGCATCGAAACCGTGGCTGACCTCGCAGCGAGACCTGACATTCAACTAGGGGTGGTTCACCATGGTATCACGGAGAGCTTCTTTGACGGCAAATCATCAACTGACACAGACTACAAGAAGCTCTGGGACAACATGAAGAAGCCTGAGAACCAGCTTAGCACCATCAGCGATGGCGTGCAGCGCATCAGGTCTGATAAGGGAAAATTTGCCACTTTTATGGAAGCCAACACAGCGAAGTGGTGGGTGAGCAGGGATGGCTGCGATCTGGTTGCCATCGACCTGGGAATCGTCGAGAAAAAGCAGTATGCCCTGGCTGCCAAGAAAGGCTCCTCCTTGCTGGCTACGCTGAACCCAGCACTGAAGGAGCTGAAAGATGAGGGCGAATTGGAACGGTTGTCTAAGAAATGGTGGGATGACAATTCGGAATGCAACAACTCGAATGACAGCCCCAAGGCATTCCTCAGTTCAGTTCTTGTCGGCTTACCACTTCTTGTAACGCTGGTGAGCACAAAACTTTAATTAATGTATTTTTAAAATTAAGAAATTTCGAGCTTCTTTATCGCACTTGTGTTTTAAACTATTTTAAACTATCTTTGCTTTAAACAACACGTACAATTTCCACTTTGCTTATTTAACGCTTGTCAATGTTTAAATCATAGTGAATAATCATGATTAGATCGATATTTAATATGCATTTTGTGTGCAATTCGTGCATTTTTTATCCTTGATTTCTTAACCGTGGATGTTTTTTTAATTTGTTGTGAATTGGAAAGATACAAAAACGACTTATCCGGATTGAATAAAATTCGTTATTAGAATTTTAATATCAGATTTTTTTTTGGCTTTAAACATTGTAACTTTATACACAAAGAGTCTTATCGACTCTATTGAACAAGACCAATAAACATCGAGATATGGCACAGACGTTGGGCACCAAAGTTACATCTTCAAGGTATACTGTTATGATTATATAATAAATAAATAAATAAATAAATAAATAAATAAATAAATAAATAAATAAATAAATAAATAAATAAATAAATAAATAAATAAATAAATAAATAAATAAATAAATAAATAAATAAATAAATAAATAAATAAATAAATAAATAAATAAATAAATAAATAAATAAATAAATAAATAAATAAATAAATAAATAAATAAATAAATAAATAAATAAATAAATAAATAAATAAATAAATAAATAAATAAATAAATAAATAAATAAATAAATAAATAAATAAATAAATAAATAAATAAATAAATCAATCAATCAATCAATCAATCAATCAATCAATCAATCAATCAATCAATCAATCAATCAATCAATCAATCAATCAATCAATCAATCAATCAATCAATCAATCAATCAATCAATCAATCAATCAATCAATCAATCAATCAATCAATCAATCAATCAATCAATCAATCAATCAATATATAAATATATAAATATAAATAAATAAATATTATTTTTTTAAATAGCGCGAAACCCACTTAAGTGTTCTAAATGTTAAAAGTTCAGAACGTGTAGGTAATGAAAATAAAATGGAAGGAAATTATAAATAAAGTATACTA
>KB293691.1:29585-106929 GCA_000328365.1 Capitella teleta | reverse complement strand
CACCATGTGAACTCTGATTGGCCAATGCATCGCCATTTTGAATTTATAATGACCCGAATGGCAATCGTGCCACGTCATCAACAGTGAAATCTGCTGTGCAATCTGTCTATCCCATATTTCTATTGCCGTATACCGCCTGGGGTTAACGACCATGTGCACAATGGCCTCAATAGCAGTAGAACAACACAGCAATTATTCCAAACCAACAGCGCATCCATGACGTCACTTTTATCCATTTACGTCACAACATCTTCTCCGTCTTTCCAGATAATTCACCAGCAGAATGCAGTACGTTTTCCTTGCCGTTCTGCTGTCCGCGGCCCTCTTCGTCAATTCTTCTTATCCTGGATATCCAGGACGGTCCGCGTCATCGACTAGGGTGACCGTCTTCCGACGCGCCCCCTGGGCGGCAGCTGCCGTACCATTAAGTAAGATCATCAGGACTGGGAGCCACGATCGAATGCGAAACAGACCAAAGAAACCAAAGAGCAGATTGCAATCGCTGATGCTGCGAAATCTTGAGATGCTCAAGAGAAGATCGAGCCAGCTGTCTATGTGAGGGAGAAATAAAACGGACACTTGGTGCAAACGTGTTCTTATGTGTACTACTATTATACACGCAGAAGACTCTTTATGCCCTATGAAGACCCATAATACACGCAGTGGTCTGAATGTGTTTGTTGCGTAACGTGTAAGACTATAATACGTAACACACCTCTAACCTCTTACTAACCTCTAGTTTTTTTTAATACTATTGTATATGATACAACAGTAGGATACCAAATGTTGATATACGTCTCGAATGCACTAACATAGCCGGCGTGCTACTCTCAGTGTCGATTGCAATGAACCGCCGCACGCAATACAGAGTTTATTTGGGAACAACATCTATTGTTAGTTGCATTAACATATATACGACCGATCAGGTAAAGGTGAACTTCCATTGTTCGAGTGAGGCGTAGGCTCCGAGGAGGAAAGCGTCATCTCATTTGCAACTGAAAGCGGCGTCTTTACCGCCATAGGTTCGGAACAAACTGCTTTTGTTTTAACCGATGAATGACACGAAAAATCGGCTTGCGTTTGCTTCTAGAGGATTGATGCGCCATACAAAAGAGTTCCACAATGATTGATAGCGGATGAATACACGGTGACGTCGAGAAGACCTCGCCTTACCACAAGTGCCCACTGCATCACCGACTGACAGCCGCTTTTATCGAGCGGGATCATCCTCTATGAACCGCAATTATGTTTCAGAATAACCATCTTATAATTATTATTGGTGCCAATGGGAAACTGATCTTTCAATAGGATCTATATTTAGGGATAATGTTGACCCATTGATGAACCAGATCAATGTACGTGTACCTATAGTTCGAACTGATTAATCGTCAAATTAATCCTTTAGGTGCATGGTGGAAGATGACTTCTCTGTCGCCTTCCATGAAGTGGATCTATGCATCCATGACTCAAACCATGCAACAGTTTTCCTCTGACTTTTTGCGGGAACGATAGTTTTGGAACGAATTCGTCGTGATTATAAGCCCCATGCATGTCCAGACCTATCCTGTGCTTGAATTATTTGACGGATTAATTCACACAAGTCACAGTAACTAGTAACCAGCTTCGGAGCTCCAAGGCTGAGCAGTGCGACCCACAGCTTTGGTTGGATAACGGTGTCGAAGGCCTTGCTATAATACACAAAGAGCATCCAGAGTTTTTGGTCTTGTCTTGCCCTGGTTTTCTTTTTAATGTTGCGTAAAGTAACTATGGCATCAGTGGTTCTTTTTCCTTTGACGAAGCTATTCTCCTCCTTGTCCAAATATGATCATCTCTGCATGCCAACCCTTAAACTGTACTTCGAGCCAACTTTCTTTACAGCACGCTCCATCTTGATGATATAACGTGAAAACGAGTTCTTCACAATACAAGGTATCCTCCCTGATTATGCAAATGAGGAACATGACTGAATTTAGTTGCCTTTATAAACAACTTGAATTGTTTGTGGTTTTTTTAATACTTCACCAGGAACTGCAGGACGGAATCTCTTTTGGAATAGTGCTGCGCATTCTTCATAGATGGTTTCAACTGTCAATGCAGAATTCTTAGTGTTTCTGCTAATTCCCATGAGTTTAAATTGAGCCAGCAGGTCCAGCATCCAGTTTCTAATAATAATACGCTGGGTCCGTCAGCTGTGAACGAGAATCTCACAGCGCATGAGTATAGGCTAGGTAGGATAAGTTTACCGCACACTAGACTAATGTATGCTCCGGTGGGCAGGGTGAAACACCACATATTTACTCGATCATGAGTGAAATGGGGCCTTTTACTTCCCTTACGACCAGAATGGCGAGGATAATGAATATATATACAAAACTGCATTGTGAGCTTTTATTAATCAAGAAGACACTATCTTATATTAATTTTTAGTCTAAAGGTACATCATTGTACATATTGCACTCAAGTTTAATGTATTGACACTTTGTTTGTACTTGGAGATTCGCAAGAAAAAAAAAAGCTGTGTGGTAATAGTAATGAAAATAAAATAATAATATAACAGGAACAAAATAAGAAGAGACATCTGATCAAACTGATTCTGACTGGCACCATGATCGCATCTTCACAGAAATACTTTCATTCGATTAGATGCGTTCATAATCATCTCTCCTCCGCTGTGTTACTCCATTCCTATGACACGATCAAAAATATTAAAGCCGAACATCCCTTCCATTGCTTACCTAGCATCAGCTTCTTTGATTGTATTAATCAGCGGTCTCCCTCGTGTTTCAGGTAGGATCAAAATGAGCAGTCCAGATAGCAGAGCCATAGAGCCGTAGATGACAGAAGGAAGAGCTGGCCATACACTCTCCTGAGGACGGATGTAAACATAAAATAATGCACCAACTATGAGTTACATCTCCCCTTACCAGTAATTTACCAAAGAATGGTGCGGCCATGGAACCCATTTTACTAAGACTGGAAGCAACACCTGCTCCAATACATCTCACCTCAGTTGGAAACAATTCTGCCGTGTATATAAATATGCTGTTGAACGCAATCGTGACGAAGCATTTGGCGACCATGTTGAAAATCGTATTTGCCAACCCATACCCTGAAATGGAACATTTTAAAATTATGTTGATTATAATGCTGAAGTGTCTGTCATGCTTGCTATACCTCTGAGTATCATATAAATGGAAACAATGCTGGCTAGACCAGCAATGATCATAGACAAGGAACAGGTTAATCTTCGCCCGGTCACTCGCCAGCGTAGAAGAAATATTGCAGCTATGTTGGCAGGGATTTCAACAACTCCAGAGATCACCGTGTTAACATACACACTGCCGGATAGGCTCTCGGTGTTCAATGATAGTGCGTAGTACATCAGACCATCAGTTAACCTGAATATAACCAGCTTTGTTAGTAATGAATACCATGCTATTTGGAAACGTTGAGTTGATTACCAGTGGAAGAAAACAATGAGTGATTGTTTCAACATGAGTGGAGACTTCACCAGGTCTAAAACAGTCTTCTTGTTGTCATCAATAGTAGGCACATTTTCCTATATAGACGATGAATCAAGTTTTAGTTTTGCATGCGCATACTGTATATTAATAGCATCATAATTACTTTCTGATGACTGGCTACGTCAAACACAAAGTCTTCGGGAAAAGGAGAGTTGTTGATGACTGAAATCCTTCGCATGACTTCTTCAGCTTCCTCAGACCTTCCGTTGAGACTTAACCATCGTGGTGACTCATCCAGTAGCCTGATGATGTATTTTGTATTTATCAATATCACAAACAATAACGATAACCTTGATCAATATAGATGCACTCACCACCAGAAACTGATTGCAACAAGCAGCGGTAGCGTTCCAGCCAGTTGAAGAAGAAAGTCGTCTCGAATATAGTAGGCGAGAACTGGCCACAGCATGAAGCCCAGTGAAAAATCTATTGCACCCATTACTCCGACAATTGCTCGCATCTTTGTAGTACATAGCTCCAGCACTGTAATATAGCATGTAATAATAACAATGCATCAATACTATAAGCATCCAAGATTTTACAATGCAAACTTACCGTACACGAAGCTTATCAAATATACAGACGCGTTAGCAACTCCCATTAGGAGTCTGGTCGTGGCCAGCCAAGCATAGTTGAACGGATAAGCGTTTAACAGGCCCGTCACTAATTTCAGGATAACAAAGGCGTACAAAGTCTTCTTCCGTCCGTACCTGTGAGGTAATTAATCACAAATACATTCGACATTATTTGACCTACTTGTCAGACAAAATTCCTGATGCTATCGAACCAACAAATGTGCCTGCCATGAACAAAGTCGATATCAATGGTACCAATCCACTTCGATGACACACGAGATCCAACTGTATGCAATATATGATTATTTGCTATCAAATATTACACAAACTACGTACCCTGCTAGCTATAGTATTGACGTATGTTGACTGATCAAAAACCCACCCGTGGTTGCATTCAGTAGTTTCTGAGCCGATTTCAACCGATCTGTTCCAGTTGAGGAAATCCTCTAATGTGTACTGGGAATAATCCAGCTGGTACATGAGACATTTCTCGTAAGCACCATCACTGTCTGTTGGCACGGCGATGAATTTCTGTTGCTCGTGGGAAATATTCGCCAGGGCTGGGATCATACACCAATGATCCTGACTTCCACCGATGAAATTCATACTTATGGCTTCAGCACTGAATACACTAAGGATGCCAACAAGCGCAAAAACACCCCATTGGTACAGACCCATTCCACCTGCAAGTTCAAAGACCTCATCCAAGGTCAGCTTGTTGATGCTACTGGTTTCGATGCTGGCATATTCGTCAGAAAGCTGCAAGTACTTATGCTCCTCCTCGTTCGAATTCATTGTTCTTGCTTTCTCAGGGTGCACCGGGTTGTTCATCGCGTAGATCTTGCGATGGTGATGATATAACAGAAGTGGTTTGATCAGTCGATTATCTTTTAGTTTTGTAGTTTATCAGGAGCTGACGGAGGCCAAAAGGGCGGTGCTTAACTGTGCTTATCTTCATATTGATTCAATGACCCGGTGGATTATTATTTTCAAAGTATAATCAATATATTTGTTGACATAATATACATTTGTACGCATCTAAGTTACTTCGTCAATAAAGTAGGTCAATCCGGTGTGCAATGTAGTTATAATCATATCATAGTCGCACATAATCATCTTCTTAACAAGGTCACATGATTGTGGAAACAACAGTTTGACAACTTCACGGTCTCGAGCGTTTTTCGTTTTACATAAATTATGATTTATTAGAAGGGACTGGAAAATCATAAACGTTGACATCTTACTGAAGTATATATATATAATGCAAAGCCATTGCATGCCATGTTCTTTCGGGGAAGCAATATACTACATATATAGTAGGCATACCATTTGATGCCACAGATGTGCAGTTTCATTGATAATAAAATATAAAACCATTATTAGGTTTCAAAGCACATAAACATGTTAACCATGTTAAATCTCTTAATGAAATTCTTAGACATGCTATTTTTAACTTTCAGAAGCAAATTTTAAACTCAAGCAATAATCTTATTTGTTCAATTTTATCGTGTACTGTCTTTAATTCATCTTTGTGACATCATTGGAAGTCTGTTTTATTTATGAATTGATGTGATGCATTGCTTATTTATTATTATTTGTATTTATTTTCATCTTATTTATTTATTTCATTTATCATATGCATGTATATGAATTTCAGTCTGAAATAAACTATTATTATTATTATTATTATTATTATTATTATTATTATTATTATTATTATTATTATTATTATTATTATTATTATTATTATTATTATTATTATTATTATTATTATTATTATTATTATTATTATTATTATTATTATTATTATTATTATTATTATTATTATTATTATTATTATTATTATTATTATTATTATTATTATTATTATTATTATTATTATTATTATTATTATTATTGTAACAACAACTCATCGTCACCATTAAGTATATCTGTGAACAAGAAATTTATAAATAAACATGTTACAAATCTAAGGAACGAACAATAAATAATGATTCTTCAAATAATAAATCAACAGCTGCTGTAAACCGAGTAAAGATATTATATAGTCCCCATTACATACTATAATTATACAGTTGTTGTAAACCGAGGTTCGAGAATTACGTTAATACAGTCGCTGCAAAGGTAACAACGGTTTCCTGGATTTGCATATGGAGCTATTCTGTATGAATTTATATACAATGTAGTATGAAACAAAATACCATCGATAAAACTCTTACGTGAGTGTGCACCAAAAACAAGTACACTAAGAATATAGAAACAAGAACACTCTTAATGTTACATTAAAGGATTGCAACTCGCAAACTAACAATTAATTATTACGTATGTAAATTTCGATCATTACTTCAGAGAATTCATCGGCCTACTTATGATTTTTATGATATCAATTATATTATAAGTTTAAAACAGGGATTCAGAATAGATATACATGTACCAGCCACGGACGCTCCTCCAGACTCATCTCGTATAGGCCTACATACGTGTGCTCATCTAAAGAATGCTCTTGTTCGTTGTAGATCTGCAACACTTTACCCCAAGTGACGAGCAGTGGACGGATTACTCGTCCTAACAAAAACTACATTAAATTATTGTGTGTACTCATGCGTCATTTACTTATACATGTAAATGTTTTGTGTTGGGGAAAGTCGCACCGGCCTCAGTGTTTCGTGTTCGTAATGACATCTGACAAGAAGGGGATTTGTTGAACTTTCATAACGCTCCTGAGTTACTTTGACAATAAATATATTACTGTCTGTATATACTATCCCGGCCACCGCATATGCTGCATGTTTGTGCGGCATTAAAATAATAGGCCTTACTCGAATTAAGCATTACAAAAATATCCTTGTATTAGATTCGTTTAGCTTGAAACACAACGCACTTTTACAATGCACCATCCCAATCATAACGGTTTTTCAAGTTGTCACGTGATACAAGTGTGACATACAAAGTGATCATGTGATGTCACGTGATGTACACAACGCAAAGATACTCCTTTTAGGCACAAAGCGAAAGTTGAGAAAGTTGCCGGAAACATATAAAAAGATCGAGTGTTCCAGTGTTATGTTTCCAATAGGTAAGTTGTTTATGGTCATATGAGTACGTATGAGCGTATCTAAATATTTCTATCATTATGCAAGCCCTCCGAAAGACTGAATTGCAGTTCAACCAGTCTCAGTCTGTGAGACTGCATGAGAGCCTAGAGGCTCTACTAGTAGAGGAAGAGATAGCTGACATACTACAGCGAGCCGAGGTATACAGACCTCGCCCGAGAATCTGTGCTAAGGAAGAGAAAGGATGTGTCGCGTGAACGCCGGTCTCAAGACCAGCGAGCGCATTTTCCAAATTAGGAAGGTCAGCTTGAGCTGTCGAGCGCCAGTTCCCGTTTAACATGTGTTCTCCCTATACCCTGCTGAAAAATGGCAGAAAATCGCTGTTAACACATCATATATTTGTTTTTATTCCAGAGAGTGACTCCGTGGAAATTTCAAAGATAAAGAGACGCAACCATTTGGCATTTCAAATACATTGTCATAATTGTGTAAATTCTAAGTCAAGTTCACGGATAATTACAGAATTATTCGACTTTTGTCAAGCTTTACCAGAAAGGTTTTTGTTTTTTAAGCGATTGCGAGCTGTCTATGCCAAATCCACACTCAGTCCATGTAATTTAAATTAAATAGCCTTAGATATACATTTAAAATTTTTACATTATATTTGTGATTGTTGCTTCCCTAATGGTGGAAATTTCTAAGCTGTCACCGAAGAATTTGTAGACCAAGAAGTGTAACAGCCTATCCCCCCAATCGTGTTGAATAAAAGCGACCAGCAGCGCCACTTGCGCTGCGGCTGATTTGGTCAACTTGGGCTTCTCGCATTGCTGAATGCTCTATTAACTATAGAGAATATGTCTGAGCGATCGTGATTATCCTCAGAAAGTACCAATTTACTGTGAAATTGAGAGGATATGGATCGTTTTGAAGGATTTTCAATGTAAAATAGATCTCGTTCTGCCTTCTTGATCTGTTATTAGTTGTGTTGCTCTTAACAACGGGCGATATGCTCCGTTTCTTCTCGAAGTGAGCGATAACACAGCGTCGCACTCGGCGCTTTCCAGCTGTGTCGTGCGAACCAAGCAACAGTCAGTTATAAACTCTTGAACCACGGTGGACTCGTGTTGATAGCTGATTGTTAAAATGTTAACCTTGTCTCTTGAAATACGAATTTGATTCCACACCTCATTATTTTGGAATCATTTTCTCACGCAGTCTGACATTGTGGGCATTGCAATTGCTGTTCACGGCAACCAAGATGTCTAAGAAGAGAACAAACATATGTTCTTTTTAGAATTGCTACAACTATGCAGAGGACAAGAAGTGCTAATTTTTCCTTTTTCCCAAACAACAATTTTTCGCCGTTTCTAAGATCTAAATCAAAAGAGAAATATAAAGGCTATTAAGCAGAACCTGTGATTTTATTAATATTATTATTTTTCATTTACTTTTTCATTACATACTCGTGCATGTTATTTTTGTATGTCTGTATTTTCATTTTATATCTCACACGCTTGGTGGTGCTCTAAATTGGTGCAGTGAGCATTCTTAGTCTCCAGACTCTTTGCTGTTGCTCTCTGGAGTTAAAATATATGGCCGTTTTAACAGTATATTCAAGAATTGTTCAGCCAGGTATAGGGGAAGCATATATGTTTAGCGTGTACTGGTGCTCTTATTTCCAAAATTTGCTCTCGAGCCGAGAGACATTGCCCCATAGGCTTTTACTTCCATGTCCTCTCTCATTATTCTTTCTGTATGGTTCAACTCCACTGCAGGCATCATGGCATGCAGAATTAAATATTGAACTAGCTAGTTTATGACTACTGGTATATAGTTGCTTTCTTAATCCTTAAGTGGGAAGTGAAGGTGAAGTTTGATGTGCATAAATATTATCATAATTCACCTTCCTCTCTATTATCAATCTCATTTGAATTTCGTTTCATTAGGCTAAATAATTACCTTAAAACACTGAGCCCAGTTTTCAACTAGTCTCTCTGATTTTATCCTGAATCCACTTGGCTGTTTGTCTCACTAATAGTGTGAGCGTCAATTTTTCCGTCTATATAATATATATGAGCCAATGAATCAACTTACCTAAAGTTTAAATTGGAAAGAAATTATTTTCAGTTTTCAATCCATGCAGTCAAATGCTGAATTATCTTTTAACTGAAATTTCCTCGGTATATGAGGTAAAATCAGGTAATTTTAATTCTATTATCCTTTAAATAGATTCAATTTCTACCTGATTTAATCATTAATATCTCGGTTGTTTTATTAGTTGATTATTTTCTGTTCATTATTTTCCTATTATATCTGATTAGGTTTAGTTCTTTTTTTACCCTGGTAATTTTTTTTTTTTTTTGACAAACGTTTTCAGCACTGTGGTGATTGCCTTTTTGTTTTCTTAAAATGTTGACAGATTAAATTACATTTTGTGCATATAATTGATATCCCAATCAATTGGATATATTTCTTTTTGCTGGCAGATTCAAAATTGAAAATCAATTACTAGAAAAGCCTGCGGCCTGTGTAATGTCATATTGAAATGATGTCAGCTCTCAGCACCTTTACAGAAACACTTTGACCTTTGATCAGAAAAAATAACCGTAGACATTGATTATTTCCTCTTTACTTCTTTGCAAGCATGTGATGTGGGAGGCATCTGAATCATCAGAAAAAAAAAGAAGTAATTTATTATTTTTTTTATTCTAATTATTACTCAGCAGTGCTCAGGTTTAGAGAGCAGGTAGGTCTGCTAATTTACGCTCCAAATTAATGTTCATTCATTGCCGCAAACTTGATTACTTTTATCATTTTATACCATTTCAGATTGAAGGATGTCATACTTAATCTTACTTAGCGTTATGGCATTAGCTGTCCATGGCGTCCAGTCTCGTTACTATGAAAACGATGTCATCAAAATGGATCGTGGGCCGTACGAGTCCTACCTGAAGAAGCTGACTGACCCTCAGTGCTCCAAAAGTGCTGACAACGATCGTTTTGACTGTCACCCTGAACCCAACGCCAATCCTCAAAAATGCGTTGCCAGAGGATGTTGCTGGAAGTCAGCGTCTGCCAACTTTGACCCAGAGGCCTCATACAATGTTCCTTGGTGTTTCTTCCCATCTGATTATGCTGGGTACTCGACAGATGAGATCGTCGTTACATCCACTGGTTACGCAGCGACGCTGACCGCGACTGGGCAGTGGCAACTGCCGTACGGCACAAGAATTGGTTTGCTCAGATTTGAGCTCTTCATGCCCACTGTGGATAGCATTCGATTCAAGGTTTTTAATTTAGAACTTCTGTTAATAATGAAACTTACTTTTGATTTATGTCTCTTTGTATTTTTTTAGTTTTATGATCCTGCTAACAAGCGATATGAAGTCCCGATTTCTACTCCTGAGATTCAAAAGAAAGCATTCAAGACCAACTATCATATCGATTTCACCAAGAATCCGTTCAGTGTGAAAATAACACGTAAATCCACAGGAGCTGTATTGTGAGTGCTACCCGCATGTCAGAATTACCTTTTATTATCTGTGCATTTACATTAGCATTTATTTGTACGAAAAAAATCTAATATAAAAAGCAATCATAAATTCATTGATTTTGAATTTTTGATTAATTTCCAGATTTGATTCCTCAGTGTCAACATTCATCTTTGCTGATCAATTCTTACTAATGAGCACATCATTGTCATCCAACCAACTTTATGGTTTGGGTGAACGTAAATCTAGTCTTCAGAAAGGCGGCAATTTCAGCCGTCAGATCATGTGGGCACATGACCACACCCCCGGGGTAATAGCTGTGCTTTTTTGCTGCATCTTTGCTCTGTCTCTAGGTTTTGGTGAACCTTAGTTCTGAACTTCTGAACTCATTTAACCAACTCTTTCCCAATCCTTTTTTTGTGCATTATTCACAGATTCGACTCCTCGCCTTCTCCTCTCATCTTCACTGATCAGTTTCTCCTCATAAGTACTCTTCTCTCTTCATCTAACCTCTATGGCTTGGGAGAGCAGAAAGCTCCGCTGCAGAAAGGCGGAGCTTGGGCTCGCTACAGTTTATGGGCGAGAGATCAATCGCCGACGGTGATACTTTCTTTGTCGCTCTCTCTTTTACTATTTCCATTTCTCTGTCTCTATGGTATTTGGGTTAATTAATTCTTTTGTAATTATGTCACTGAATTTGTTTACTGAATGTATTTCTGTTTGTAGTTCAATACAAATATCTATGGAAGTCATCCGTTCTTCTTGAATCTTGAGCCTGATGGCAAAGCACACGGTGTTTTCCTCCTCAACAGCAACGCTATGGGTATGTCTCACGTTAATGATTCAAATACAAACTCTTAATTCATTCGTTAATATAGATGTTGATATTTCCCCGAAGCCTGCAGTTACCTTCCGAACAATAGGAGGAATCCTAGATTTTTTTGTTTTCCTCGGCCCATCTGCTGACGCAGTGATATCGCAATACACAGATGTCATCGGAAAGCCGTTCATGCCTCCTTACTGGTCCTTAGGCTTCCATCTTTGTCGCTATGGTTACTCGGATACTGCTTACGTGAAGAAGATCATCGAGCGTAATCGTGCAATTGGAATCCCTTATGTAAGTGGAGCTTAGTGGACAATATTTTTATCTTCCTTTCACCCTCTCTCTGTTTGCCAGGATGTACAATGGACAGACATTGATTACATGGACGCCAAGTTTGACTGGACGTATGACCCTAAGCGGTACGGTGACCTTCCTTCGGTCGTTGAAGATCTGCATGAACACGGCCAGAAGTACATTATGATTATTGTAAGTGCAGTTGAAGCGGCTGTTTGTTGGTTTTGATCTTCTTGCTCAGGATCCTGGCATCGCAAATACTCAGCCTGGGAAGTACGCCGCTTATGACGAGGGCGTGAAAGATGGCGTTTTTATTCAAGACTCGAAAGGAAATCTACTCATTGGCAAGGTGGGTCTTCTATGGGTCATGTGATTGTTGCTCTGAGCAAAGGTATAGCATGTTTTATGATTCAATTATTTCAATTGTCCTCTTCTAATAGCATCTCCCTTTTTTGAAGGTCTGGCCTGGCACAGTCACTTTCCCTGACTTCTATCATCCTAATGCGACCAAATGGTGGACTAAGCAAGCCCAGGATTGGCACACAAAAGTCAGCTATGACGGCATCTGGATTGTAAGTCTTGGTGAGGAGGATTTGTTATGCCAAAGAAATTAACTCTTCAATTTTCAGGATATGAATGAACCGTCAAATTTCGTGTTTGGATCTACTGTTGGTTGCCCTGGTAACCATTTGGATAACCCTCCTTATGTGCCTCGTGAGTTTCATGATAATGATTCTTTTTTATCACTTTGTGCATTAAAAAAAACTGATTATCAGAAATCTCTGGAAATGGGAGTCTAGCAGACAACACAGTTTGCCCATCTGCTCTACACTATTCTACTTCACATTACAATCTGCATAACCTATATGGTCTTTCTGAAACCATGGCAACCGCAAGGTAGGTCCATTCTGAGCATTATGATATTAGAAGTCAGCCCATAACAGGCGACCATCATAACGTTCTTTCTTTCCTCAATGATTTTATTGTTCTCTGTCTAATGCAAATTTCGTTGGGCATTCAATCTTTCAAGTATTCAATATAAACTTTAGTTTTCCTTACGTACTTAATCCACCAGACAGAAGTCGGATTAAATGCATGTTATGTAATTTTAAAAAGTATTTTCTGATCATTTAGATCATTTATTAGGCGGTCAATTTAGGACCACCAATTTAGGTCAAATAGGGAGATGGTCAAATCAGCAAGGGCTCACTTATGGATCATGTTCCACCTATGAAATATTGGCCTTTCTAACTGCAGAGGCTCACTGCTTAATCAATGATGGTAACATTGTCCAACTCTGCTTACCGTTTTGCCAGACGATGTCTGTCCGCATCAGTTGATTTCTTTCGTTCTTACATGGAAACCTGTCACGACAATAATCTTGGAAACCTGGTTTCGTGGCAAATCCATACCTTTAGACATCACTCACGATGATCCTTCATCCCTAGAATGTCGTGACGGTTTCTTTGGATATTAGCCACTGGGGTCAGAAGGTCACCAAGATACGCTGCTCTAGTTAACTCATCAGTCATCACTGTCATTTGACAAGTATTTGGAATGAGGAAAATGGAAAATGTTGGTGTTCATAGTTGCCCTTTGACCTTTAATCGACAACATTCTTAATTCCTGACTGAAATTCTGGCGCTGAGAGGCCGCCCACATTCAGATTCCTCATCACTTTATTGATTCACCAGAAAATGCTTCAACTCAATTATACTTGTTAACTCTAATTCATTAATTTTTTATTGATATTAAGTATTACATTTAATTTATGCATAATTGAGTACTACTGGTTATAAACTTATCAATTTCTCACATATGGTTCTCAGTGCTGTGACGTCAGTAATTAAGAAGCGCAGCATTATCATCTCAAGGTCAACGTTCCCAAGCCAAGGTCATTTTGGTGGACATTGGACTGGGGACGTATTCTCTACTTGGGAAGATCTTCACTATTCCATCCCAGGTATAGATATGACGCCGAAAAAACCTCATTACAAGTTTCTTCTAACCAAATAGCTATGTTGGAGTTTGGCATGTATGGCATTCCATTAGTTGGAGCTGATATTTGTGGCTTTAACCACGACACAACCGAAGAGCTCTGCACTCGATGGATGCAACTGGGAGCTTTCTACCCGTTCATGCGTAACCACAATACCCTGGGAGCCCCTGTGAGTACTCACTTCTTTGTTCTTATACAGGTTGCATTATATCGTAGACTGAAATCCTTTTCGCTGCGTTGATTTGATATCACGCGATTATGAACACGACACATCAGGTGAATCGAGATAGTTGTGAGATCTCTCGGTTTCAGTTTAGGATTCATACCTGTTCATTAATTGAATCGTTAATATGATATCCTGTAATTATCCGTGATAGGAGGATTCGCATATCTGTCTTTGTGCCATTTGAGCTAATAGTAGACGCTTGTGAATAACATGAAATTACACCCTGGTTTATCTCTGTCATCATTGATATGATCAAAGGTGCTGAGATGATCTTACATTCCTCTAATCACCAAAGCTCACTTCTCTCATATCACCCATGTAGTATCCATTGCAGACATTTCTTATGTTAAAATAACTTAAATATGTGATAATTATCTCCGGGTATCTTGAGTGATGCCTCATTTTTGAGTATCTGGATCCACACTAAAATTCAGCAAGGAGCAAAATACGGATAGAAATTTTGAAGATGGAGATTGAGTACTGACTCGGTTTTTTTGTTTTTTTGGCTTTCAATAAGTCAACGCTAGCAAACACACTGTCGGTGTTGACGTATTTCAATCAGCCTTAATCAAGCAGATCCTTTTCATAATGACGTACACAGCGCTCATATTTTTATCTGTATTCTTCTCCTTACTTTACATGCATGTCTCAGAAAAAATACAAGTAGATACATGATGTAAATATTCATATTCATCAACAATTGGGAGGGGGGGGGAGGGCTGTTGTTCTGTGCCTATATTCAGTTTCATTAAGACTGCATATCTTTGTGTTAATGACAGGCTTAGTAAGACATGCTCTCAGATAATTAGCTTATTAATGAACGGACACCTAACCAAAAGGAATTATGGATAACCAGGCAATAAAATTTCTCTTTGCGTTGGCATGACATTGGAAAAGCCATTCCTCTCTAGCCATTTTTTTGTTCGTGAAAAATGCTCAAATTAAGACACTTTACTTTTACTAGGTCACCATATAACTGCAGCCACCCATAGAGAGAAAGAGAGAGAGGAAACCTCTGAATTGAAAGCAGTGCCACTGAGCAAACTGAGTGGCTCAATTGATCAATAGCAACTTAGCTGGTATGTTTGGCGGTGTTCCTCACCGGGTGTTAATAGACACCGACGAACCACCACAGAGCTGTTAATGAAGGATGTTTAGACACCCGAAAGTCATCAGCACTAGTACTCAATGAAGCAGGGCGTATGATCCTATCACAACATTTCCCTCTCCTGCTCCTCTATACCTTCATTTCCTTCTTCTTCTTCTTTATCTCTTTTCTGAGGTTTCACTCATTTCTGTACATCATAATTATTTAGGAACACTCACATTTGGCTTCTACCGGATTTTCATGGATATCTGCGAATGTTTTTGGCTGTTGGCAGTTGTACCTCTTCTCTTTATTCGATGCTTTTGAGGTGATTCCTGAGGACAAACATCTGTTTTGTTTTCATCTCGGAAGTTTTTTTCTGAGCTGTGATTGGTCGAGCTAAAAATTTGAACGTCTGTTTTTTTTTTTTTTTTTTTTTACCGTACACGGCATTGTTATGTTTCCATTCCAATCGATTAGTCTTATGCCGTTCATTTCAGGACCAAGACCCGGCAGCGTTCAGTAAGAGAGCTCAGTCCATCATGAAGGCCATCCTGGAGGTGCGTTACACCCTTCTTCCCTTCCTGTACACCCTCATGGTGAACAGTCACATGACAGGCGTACCTGCCGCACGACCTCTGTTCTTCAGGTTTGCTAATTCAACTGTAATTTCATTTGATTTATATCAAACTTTCATCAGTTTCCCGACTGACGTCAACACATTTGACATTGACAAACAGTTCATGTGGGGCTCATCTCTCATTATTTCTCCTGTGCTCACCCAGGTGCAGTTATAAAATAGTCATAAATGTTATGGACATTCTATTCTGATGAGTACAGGGGGCTGAGTCTGTGGAGGCGTACCTCCCAAAAGGCATCTGGTATGACCTCTACACCAGTCAGATGATCGGAAGTACGGGTAAAATGATTGGATTGCCCGCTCCTTTGGAGAAGATTCCCGTTCACATACGTGGCGGTTCCATCCTTCCCTTACAAGCTCCAGCCGTCACTACGACTCTCTCGTCAGTTGAATTAATTGAATATTTAAATTTTGAAGTTTGATGGAATTTGTTTTGCCAGACGTAAAAATCCGTTTGGTTTGATTGCGGCTTACGATGTGAATGGCTCAGCGTCTGGCGAGTTGTTTTGGGATGACGGCGACTCACTCGGTAAATTAAACGCCAGTGAAATTTTGCACGGTTTTAACGATTGGTTTCTTTTTTTTTGCAGATTCATATTCTGCGGATAAATTCTGCCATGTTGCCTTTTCTGCTGCTCAGGTATTGTGATAACCCGGTGACCTTTAAACTTATTGCACTCATATGAACATTTTCTGTACTCTGGGTATCGTCCAAAATCGTGTTTCTAAAATCGTGGTTGTGGGATGAAACTGTTACATAATTAGAATGCCTTTTCCATGAGTGAGAGTGTTTTCCATTGCTTGAGTGGCTTTCAACCAGTCCCCGAAGACTCATCAGATGCATAATGCACAACAACTGCTGCGCCAATTTTCACTCTTTCATTTACTAAGTCCTTTGCTTCAAAATCTTGTCAGCATAACCGATATGAGATAATTTAATTAGTTTATATATTCTCTCCAGGGAACATTGACCTCTGTCATCATGAAGAACGGATACGCTCCAGAATCACCTCTCGTTATCACAGAAATTCGAGTTCTGGGCGTGGCCATGAAACCTACTCACGCTGAGGTCAATGGTCAAAGTGCAAAGGTCACCTACTTAGATCATCTCTTGGTGAGTATTTCATCTTCTGTTATCCCAGCATAATACTTATTCCACAATTATGCTAAAACCAAGAATAAAATTGTTTCCATTCTTCAGGAGCTTGAAATTGCTGACTTCTCCGCTGACCTTCTGAGTCCGCTGCGTGTAACATGGAAATAGTACGCAAACACACAATTTGCACGCCACCCCATGATAGTATCAACAATTTATTGTTGGAGTGATGAGATTAAGACAACCATTTTTTTTTATGTGATGCGATCACTTTTTCTCTGATTTGTTTTTTAAGATTGCCAATTTTGTATTACATCTAATGTTTTTATGTTTTTTTCTTTTATTATTGAATATAAAACCCTTGCCATTCTGTGTCTGCGTACACTTCGATCAAGAGAGACGTCCATTACATTTGGCTGTGGCATCTGGTCAGAGGTCGGCAAAAGTGGAGAAAAATCCTCGGCTAATGCAAGGGATTTTGTCGCGTATCTTAATGAATTATTGAGGAGGATGAGGCGGTCCCTTTTTTTTGCTTTGAGGAGCGAATGAGTCATTACATAATTTGATTTTGGTTCCCATGGCAACAAAGCCTGAGAGGTTGATGACGTTGCCATGGCAACCTTAATGGTTTCAAGAAGCTGTCTTTGTAACCAGATCCCACTTCAATTATGTTCCTCTGAACTTATGCTTTCCAATCCAACTCAGTGTGGAATTCATTTCTTGTCACGACTGTAACATGTGACGTTTCTGAACTCTGCTCTTTAGGTCATTTATAATAATAATAATAATAATAATAGTTTATTTCAGACTGAAATCCATATACATGCATATGATAAATGAAATAAATAAGATGAAAATAAAAATAAACAATAATAAATAAGCAATGCATCACATCAATTCATAAATAAAACAGACTTCCAATGATGCCACAAAGATGAATTAAAGACCGTACACGATAAAATTGAACAAATAAGATTATTGCTTGAGTTTAAAATTCGCTTCTGGAAGTTAAAAATAGCATGTCTAAGAATTTCATTAAGAGATTCAAGGTTAAATTTGAGGTTAAATCACTTTTTTTGTACCTCTTACTCAATTGCTTCTATGCTTGTGTATCTAACATCTATGATAATTGTAATTATTTGATAATTATGGTAATAAAATTTGTTTGAAATCATTTTGACGATGAGTTTGTCTTAAATTGCAATTAAAGTGATTGTTTTATGGCTTCCAAGAACCACTCAGGAGGTGAGCTAAAATCGGACAGTCAAAATCGTAAATTCCCAATGAAATGTGAATGTAAATTCAATAGTCATATATTTATCAATACCAGCTAGTATTACAACCGTGTTATGCAATTCATTTCTTGACCTTGTAATTACATAATCGTAATGAGATGCAAATGATCGATCGGCTATTGATTTGTTGCATTAAAATTATTATGCTACAACTTCAGTCCTTGCTTTGTAAAGCGCTATTCAACATACAATTGCTGAAAATTATGATAAATGTATCTGCATTGATTTCCAATAATAAAACAGCTCTGATGAATGGGTAAATATAACGATTTCTCACCCTACCATGAAGTTAAGGCATTCCATCAACTTCCTTGATAGAATAAATTCAACCATTTATGCGAATAACAATTACATGAGGACATAATTTGATTATTAATATCCTGATTAATTGCGAAACAATTAATGCCCACAACGAAAATTTGCAATCCCTTTATGTTATTGTTATACTGTGCAGACGCCGACGTGCTTTAATTATAAGGTCGTCTCCGATTGGACAGTGTGGGATGTTATGAGGGTCAGTGCTGGGCATCGTGGATTAGATATATTGGACGCTGAGTACAATAGCTGATTACGTTCGTGCAATTCCATGCATATCATTGTCTACCGATGTAATTATTGCTGCATTAACTCGCGCCTGGTCAGTTTTGACCAAATGGCTCGGGTACATTTTACTAAGAAATCTCACACTTCGTGTTAGGCCGCCATCTAGAAAAAGAAGGGTTTCTTCGGAAAATGGTCGAGCTTATGTAAAACTATATAATGATACAATATATGATATATCTTAATTTAATATATTTCAACCTTTTAACAGTAACACGAAGCAACAAGCTGCAAGAAGATATTTTTAGTTTCAATGAAGTCATATCATCATTTAAAAACGAACTTCTGAAAGTGCGATATAGCCAGAGATATGATAAGATTACTAGGTCTATGGATATAGCACTTATGGCGAGCGGTCATCTGTCCTCTCGAGCAATGATGGACCACCACACTGTCCTCTCGCGCTCATGCAGTTGCTGAGCTCATCTGCTGGGATGCCGGTGTCTTTCCTTAATGGGTCAAAATAGATTAGCGCTGGTCTGCCCTGCTTCCCTCTGTCCATGTTTCGGGGTCCAGAGCACGAGGTTAGCAGCTATTTTCCCATCACTCCTTCTGCAGTGTCATGCAAACTTTAGCCTTCTTCTCCTGATCTTTTCGGATATTTTAGGGAGACTAGCATACAGTTGCTCGTTGGTCAGGAGCTGGTTTCAATGGGTGTTGAGCGCAGTTAGGAGCATCCTGCTGTAGCAGCCATCTAATTGTCTGCTTATAGCTTCTCTGTCAACGTTCAGGTGTCGCTTCCATAGAGAAGCACTGACTCTGCGGTGCTAAGTTGGCTGATCTTAATGCCTCTAGTAAGATTGGATTTCCAAATTTTATTCAACTTACTGGGGGCTTTCCAAGCTTCAGCTTTACTGATCTTGATGTCTTTTTCCGTACTGTCAATCCATGATCCCAAATATTGGAAATCTTACGCTACCTCCAGTTGTAATCCATTTCTAGTCATAATTCTAACTTCATCGCTTTGATTGTCGGCCATGGCTTAGGGTTTCTTGGCATTCATTTCCATTTTGTGCTGCGAAAGTCTCTACAAGTCTCTACGTTAGTCAGTAGGTTTTGGGTCTGTTTAATTTGCTCAGATAGCAGGGCGATATCATCTGCAACGTCAAGGGCAGTTACTACCACCGGACCTTTACGTCTACTTTGCTTTCGGTGCAGCTGGAAACCAAGCTCTTCTTCTCTCCCATTGATGGCTTGTCTCAGGGCATAATCCAGCATTATAACAAACGGGGCTAGTGTATCACCCTGTAACACTCCGATGTGTATCTGAAATTCCACGGTTTGTCCGTCTGGCGTGAGAACTCGCTATATATGGATATAGCACTAATCGATAAAAAAGTGTGTCCGGTCGTGAATTGTTCGCCCCAGAAAATTCACTCCTTACATCCCAAAAAGCGAATAATACACATGCGTTCAGATGCAGGTGCGTTATTATAGTGAGGCGTGCAAAATGAAGGTTACACTTGCACTCCGTGTATTCCACACTGAAATCCCATTAACATTGACGTGCATAGCAACGGTTGCTATGTGAAGATCTCATGAAGCTCATTAAGCATTCGGAGAACGTCAGCCACTTTGTTGCTCAAATAAAAAGAGAAGGACGAGTTCAGCGATAGTGTTATGACTCCATCTCCATCCCTCTGCAAGAGATATATATTGTGCGACAGGTATTGGAATTGCTATACGGATATAGATATATTCGAAAACACCACGCTGTCAATTGGCCGTAATAAATTTTTGCACATCCCATAAAGGGAGCCGCAGAATAAAACTGCAAATCACGATATAAAAAATAACGGCCGAGGGAGCCATTACACGATTGCAGAGAAAAAAAAAACATTAATCGACAGCTCTTTTGCCGTAATAGGCGATTATGAAGGTATTGATGTGATTATATCTCCATATTATCCTCCTTGAGTAAACGGTCTACAATTTGTTTGGCATCCAAAGTGGGTATAGCAATTATCCAAAGTGATAATGAATTTCGCAATTAATTAGCGATGAGGTATGCAATCTCTTGTGCAACCTCGACGCTTCGGACATGAGATAGAATTCGAACAAAGGAGTCCCTTATCGGAATGAGTGCTAAGTGGCATTAACAGATGACGCAGCTGTAAATTGGCGGTCGAGGGTTAGGGGGCCACTACACGATTAATCGAGGCCGCTTGATTACGTAAGTACGGAAGTGTCACCAAAACTGACATTTAATTTGGGTTCATTTGGTAGAATACATTGGGTGATGTATGGGGCAACGGGCCAACCAGCACTTCATCAATTATTGCGCAATTTAATTTCCCAGAGTCACTCGAGCGGTAAGTTTTGATCTGGTATACGAATAGAAAAACTTTGTTGCATGTAATATTCATGAGAGGTATCTATTATATATACTGATGGCATAATGTTTGTGACTGCCATAAGCTACTAGCATTCAACTAGTCTTGTTCATTTTGTTTTTCAAATCCAATTAATTCACAGGAATATACGTTCGAATTGATACTGTCAGGTAGCGTGAGCAATAAGACATTAACTTTGAATTTGTTTGGCATAGGGACCTAAATTAATGAAATAATACCATATAAAAAGTATCTCCCCTTTTCCTGTTGGGTTGGAGAGAGAAGCAAGGCAACATACGAAACCATGGCTCTGTATCACAGGCACAGGTTAGCAATTAAGGTGGGCAATAATATTATAACTATTGCTGAAGTGGAAAATATCCAGGAATCATTGCACTAAATGCCAAATATTGCCCAAGTCCATACTCGACGCCTTTCTTCACTGAGGTCAGGCAATTTCCGAGTGACCTTGTTATATGAATTGTATTATCGCTGAATCCATAGAATAATCATCGCGGATAAATCACGTTATCTAGAATGCATAATCACAACACGTACTCCAACACCATGCAGCGTACATATCTATAGTCAACCCACAGAGAAGACCAAACTGTTGACTTGCATTGCTGGGGAATGACCGGCACGTAGAGAACCGTCGCTCGTTGCCAATCTTGCCTCACGCAATCAAATGGATGACCGTCGCAGCCGGCGTAATTGACGATAGATATCGCGAGATGCTCAATGCCTTCATGCATACGCAACTAGGACCTCACGCGCGACCATCAACGTAAAGATCTTGTGAGGACATCCAAGTGGTTATTGTGCGTGATGAGTCCCACGTGAAGGCTGTAGGAATACTAAAGGGATGGGCTGAGTTTAAAGGAAGTAGGGGAGAAAGGAGGAGGAATTGAGAAAGGATGCTGAATGGAGGATGTTGGTAGAGATTTTGAGGAAGTCGAGCAGGATAGGAATAATAAAGGGGTGTGGTTCTGAGGAATTGGGTCACAGGCCCATGCACGTCATTGATTCAGTGCTTGGTGCATTACTCCGATGCTTACGCTAAGAAATATTACAGACAGTATAGTATTTAGAAAATGATATTTTTTTTTAGAATATGATATTTCGTTTTGTCACGAACAGCGGTTCGTTATGACATTATTCTGGCGCCCAAATAGGTAGAATGCAGATCACTAGTAAACTCACGGAAGTCTCGATGATTACTATGGCAACAGCATACTTATATTTAATAATTTTGCCGTGGATGAAAGGTTGTGATAACTCAAAGTCGACAAACAATTTCAAATGCAATAATACGACTCCAATTAATATGGTTGTGGAAAATATCAATTTTTCTTAGTGAATGAGGATATCATATTATACATTTTTGCACTATATTTTCTGTTTAAGACATACTGTATGCCACTATTTGCAACTAATCGACCTCAGTGGCCCAGCCATGTCTCGTTTTGATGTGAGGAAATGCATTCGTTTCTTATTACGCACCAATCAGTTTTTTTGTTTTTTTGTTTTTGTTTTTTTGTTTTTGTTTTTTTTTTTTGTTTTTTTGACCAAATTTGTCAAGATATCCGTGTAGTTTATCAGATTGATATTCAGTTCATAAATTTCTTCAATGTCGCAATTAACTCATCAAATTCTGCCATCAAACTCTGTGAATTATTGGCTTTAAACGGTAGCGGATCATCAATATTAATAGTCAATAATTAATAGTCTCAGCCACATATAATTCAAACATTGAACTGCTCGCCATGATGTATTGATCCTTGTCTCTCATGCGTCAAAATAATGTCATTTCTAACAGTGAAACATCACCAATAATAGATCTCCTCAACACACGTCAAAGCTCATCTCTTTGCCATGTCCATTACGAAAATGTACTCTCGTATGATAAAATTTCTTTTACACTTAATGCCCTATGTACATCTTAGTGCTTGCACCTTCACCACGCATCGTTTGCCAAACTTCGGCGAATAAACATTTATATATATAATTACGACGCCTGTGGATATTGACTGCATGCCGTGACAATACAACGAAAGAAGGGTAATTGGAGCTGATCGTTCGGGCGTGTATTTTAATACAGAATTGAAAATCAAACCGTTCCATAATGAATGGCATCGTATAGTAGTGTCCGTAGTTTTCTGATTAGACACGTGTGCAGCAAATGAAACTGCTTCCTGGCATGTCCATTACCACTTCCGGAAAACCTATTATTATTGATAATGACCAAAAGCAGAACGAAAAGTGCTGATGACATCTACATTATTGTGCACAAGATGCTCATACTTGGTATCCATGGCAACAGGTACTCAATGGAATAAAAATAATTATGATTGTCCTTTTATTGTCTCTCTATTGTGTTGAGTTGTAGTTTGGGAGGCAAGTAAGACAATTTTCATTTAATTTGTTCTCATCTTTTATTATTATTATTATTTTTTTTAATTTATTAGTTATTATTATTATTATTATTTTTTTTAAATTTATTAGATATTGCTGCATTCCACTCGTCAACCTGTTTAGTTATTACTCAACTAACTTGTCGCATTATTATTATTATTATTATTATTATTATTATTATTATTATTATTATTATTATTATTATTATTATTATTATTATTATTATTATTATTATTATTATTATTATTATTATTATTATTATTATTATTATTATTATTATTATTATTATTATTATTATTATTATTATTATTATTCACAATGTCACTGACTGACAAATGCATTAACATACTTATGTATAAAGAATACTATTGGTAACCATGGCGACCACATCTGATACCCAGTATTGTGAATGGAGAATAGGAATTAATTTACAAGATCCAGCATTCAGCACCTGATCATGCCGCATAATCTGCCTTTCTTTCGGGATCCTAGAATTTCATGGCTTCCTCTTCGGTTACAAACCTAAGAGAATTAATTAAGCTTCATTCTTTGTCGCAAGAATTGTCTGTAAGTTGAACTTCCACTGCGTGCGAATGAATGCTTTTTTTTTGTAACCAGTTTCGTGAAGAAAATAACTTTATGCGATCATCAGAATCCAGTACATGTATATGGATAACACGAATCACAGTTTAAGGCGATGGGGAGCATAAAAATACATAACTCGATATAGCACGCTCAATATTACAATATTATAATCAAACTTCAGGAACAAACCTCGTAACCTGTGTTCCAATTAAAACCAACGGAACAGGTGGGCTCATCCTTTAAATAAGGGCCAAACCAATGTTGATTTCAATGATGTCTTATTCCATTTCAATTGGCTTCTTCGTCGCTCGTGTTTCCTGGAATTGAACGATCCTGTCCGGAGTCCATCTTTAGTTCGGCGACCATTTTCTCTGGAAATAAACTCTGATATGAAGCAAAATAAAATGACGTACCCTACCACAGCAACTCAGCAAACTGGGCCGGTCAGCGCGACCTTGCCACACAGTTCCATCATCTCATCTTCTCAATGAGTCCTCGCTTCCTTAACCCTCGTAAAAGGTGATTCTCAGTCCATTCCTGTGATGGTCAGCTACGGGTTTTGTGGTCATTGCTATGGTGATTGTTTTCCAGGTCTTTGTGCATCCCTGGAGAGATATGATATCTCAAGATTGTTTTATGATCAAAGTGGAGCGGAGTGTATGGTTTTAGTCTTTGTACAATGCATATAATGTTTGTGATGGCAAAACAAGTGAATCTGCTTTTCGTCAGGATTTTGTCATCGATTAATCAATATCTGATCGATTGAAGCCTTTTCGTGTTAATCATGGAAATCGACGGTTTACAATCACATCTCATACTCCATGAGGACTGAGTCAGTGTTAATTATAGCATCAATTTGCCAAAAGGCAGGCAAAAAGTAAAGGCTCCTCGCTGACTCAAGGGGCTAATATAAAAGCGATTTTTTTTCCTTCCTCATATGAACACCCATCTTTTTCTGACTTAGGCGTTTCCCTTATTTCGATGGCTGTTTCTGTTTTACAATGATAATTGTATTCCGTCCTTATAGCAGTGTGTAATATTATAATATGAACGTGCAATGTCTTATTGTAACTTAACGTTAATTAAAGATACAAGGCAAGCGGAAAGATAATTCTTATCACGTGAAAAATTGACCAAAGGGGAAAGGAGAGAGTGACCTAAAGAGCGCGCTCATCAATTCAAAGGATTTATCAACGCCACAAATCTGCAAGTGTTAGTTCGTACATTCACCCCAGGGCACGCGCCACGCTCAAGAGCAGTGTGCCCCCTGGGGAACAGCACCCGGAGGTACCCACGCGGATAAGCTGACCATTGTCCAGATGATTAAAACCCTGGTTATCCTTCTCATTACTTCTGAAATTCTGAGTGAGGGACCGGGCCTTTGAAGCAGGCTTATTTCAACTTAAGCCACCCCTCCCAACCCCCTAGTGCTCCCCACCCCGGTAAACCCAGACCCTGGGAAGAAAATCAAACCAAATCGAAGTGTCGTCATTTCGCTAAATATAGATAAGCCTTCAAAAGCAGTCGAACTATCCGCTTGATGTCCTTCAAGAGAGAAGGTCGAGAAAAATATGAAAAGCAGATTCAGCTAAATCAGTTTATGATCAAGAGAGAAGATCCTTCGCTGCATCATATACGCTCGGCATTCCGAGCAAATCTAATTCAAACTCAAAACGATTTGATGAGCTTCAAACACAGCGTGTATTTCAGAAAGGAAGTGGCATTACTTGACTTGGTTTCTAGGGGGCATAGCCATAGCAACCGCAGCTAAAGCTTCCAACATCTGTATCCGACCACATCATTGGTGTGTACGGAAATGACACATTATACGATGAACACACAGCTGATATGAACGCCTTGATACCACTGAAAAGCCTTCATTTCCACCCCTGATTAGAAGGACCTCATTGAAGCACTCGCCAACAAGAGTTACTACATCTTAGCTATGCTCTTGCAATTATATCAGGTGCTCCTTCATTGCACCCTGTGCGATTCCTTTGCAATTATTTCCAGGAAATGTCATCTCAAAGTAGAGCTTAAGATTGCTGGGATCAATCGAGAGATAAACCTCTCTGATATGGATATTGTGATGATTATTATAATTAATTAGGCATCCAGCTCTCTGATGCTTTTAATTTTATATTTCTATGTGTTGTATATAATTATAGTGATCCACATTGTATATTACATAACTGTGAAAACATGCTTACTGTTAATTGTGGTTCTGTAATTCGTTTGCATGCATTCGTGTTCACGAGAAAATAGAACAGCAGGAGAAAAAGCAATTTATAGAAGCTGCTTGTTAATTTTCGACATGACTTATAAATATAATATTAACCACAGCGGTACAGCCAAGGCCGATGTTTAGAAGAACTGATATCACCAACCAACGCCCTTTGCACATACACTAACGAACCGAACCGAGAACAGAGTCGTCTTTGTACATAGTGTCATTGCATTAATTAGCCAGTTATGACACCTTCTTTATTTCGGATCAATGTCGGATATTTACAACAACGCCGGACTTCTGAATCATTCAAACAAAGAACCACACTTTGCAGCTGAGGTGTGGGCTATGCGACAAAGGCAATGTCATCAGGTTCATCTCATTAGCGTGTTGATGTATGGCAACAACAGGCGAGGTGTGGTATGCTCTCATTATAGGTGAACCTAAGTATATTGGAGCCACACTTACGCCTCCGCAGAGCCTCTTGCTGCAACCGCATCTTCCTATACTTATTTGGTGTTGAGGAGAAGTATGTGATCACGTTCACACTGCAAGCAACAAGCCGTGATTAATAACAAACTAGTTAGACTAAATTCCACTCAGCTTTTGGGAAAATAAATCACGACCAGAGTGATCTCTTGATGGCCTTTGTGTCGTGTAAGTCCTAATAAGCACTGCTGTTGGTCAGCACATGTCCAAGAGCGGTGGATACACGGTGTCAGTTTTATGTTTGGACAATTCAAAACACCAGCATAGCAAAACTGTGCAGTGCTGAGGCGCTAGCTGGTCGTTTTAATTACCATGCATCAATGCAAAGAGACCCAGCTGGTCACATATGAAGCTTAATTGCTCTTGGTCCAAGTGTGCAGATCTCAGAAAGCGCGCCTCTTCTTGAACCTCGCAAACCCCTCGGAAACGAACGCAATTGAGAGCCTGCTGTCATGTCAAAGCCGTGGGCTGCAAAGGCATGCAAGAGGGGAGCTATGGCTGTCTTCATAGGGCGGATATAGAATATAATATTACTGTTCATAGTGAGCTAAAATGGAGCTGGGGTTGAGTATGCAAATTAAAAAAAAAAGCATTTGATAATTTGAAGAACTTGTTTTTATTGTTAGTAGAGCGAAAACGGAAGCCGGACAAATGAATCAATATATGGTGGCTGTGTGTATGGTTAGCTAAATTAACTCCAAAATGGACACAGTGCATAGTAGATTATTATTTTATAGTAAGTTTACTTATGCCTTGTGAGTTATCATACATATAATGCACTTACAAGTACATCGTAATAATTGTATACAATACAACAAAAGAGCAGATGCATAGAGCGATGGGGCTTATTCTTGTGTGAAGTCAAACAATGGTTTCTTTTCAAAAGGTAATTTGTGAGTGTAATGCCGAAAAATACACATAGAACAATGGGTACATTTCTAGACATGGAGGTTGTATCAAAGGCATTTGCATTCTATGTCTTTGTGTTGTGTGAAGATGAAACAGAAGAAAAAGGAACGACCCTTGAGGAGAGTGGAAACAGAGGACACATGCAACAGGATGGGATTTTCACTGGAGTCATATCCTGTTTCGGAGAGCGTCACGTCCAAATCTGATTATACGGAGGGATTTTATGTGTTCGCTTTTCCCGTTCAGTACAGAATGTAAGGGAAAAGGGTTGTCAGCAAATTAATTGAATGTCAGGCCGCAGTGCTGGCCCTGTCATTGCTCGATCGCGTTACATTGCGAATTACAGAATGATACAGAGTATATATAGAAGAAGGTCGGGTCATGTGGCTAGGAATGTTCATGAAGGAAATTCCAATGTATGAGACGGATTGCAATAGACGCTGGTCGCCGTATTGGTCATCCCAGGGTCGCTGCTGACCGCTGGGGGGAGAGGAGGGGCAGCAGCTGAGATGCTGCTTCCACATCTTAATTGCAGAGTAATGTCTCTTTGCATTACCGGTGCAATCATTTTGCACTGCCTCTGTTATCGGCGATGAGCAGAAGTTGCACGAGGCCAGGCCACCAATCGACGTATGTCACGTGTTTCTTTTTGCTTGCATAAGGAATTTCGGCGCCTTGCTTGGCTGTTACAAAAGGGTAAGGCGCAGAAGAAGGGCGACAATTGGTACCGCAATTGGAGAGAGGAAACGACTAATTGACTATTAGAACTCAAAAGAGAGGTGTTTCTCGGTGCGAGGACAAGAGCCGCTCATTGTGACCGACAAACATTGCAGCCACCTGTGGCTCTGAGCTTTAATATGTCCTGAATCTTGGTTGGAGTTTGCCGAGCAGTAGATCCGACTCTGAGCTGCAGAAGTAGAAGCAACAGCAGGCCCCGAAGCAGAAGCCTCAATCTCCGACTCATGCCCGCACCGAAGCAGTAACAGCAGGCGCAGAAGAACGCATGAAGCAATGACAGCGTGTGGGCTTTAGTTGCGCCGCGATCCCTAGCGATTGCATGCCGAAGGAAAGCATGTTATCCACCAGAGCAGCTCAGCTGGACGCACTTCTACCCGTGCTACAACTGCACGTGCCTTGTGATGTTGGGGCCAGTGTAATGTTGTCCTAACGATGAGGATTCATTTATGGGAGATACTCCTTTGACAGAGTGAATATGCCAACCATTCCTCCAGGGGTGCATGTGCCCTATGGCATCATCGGCTTGGCGATTAGGGTGCTCGTGCTGTGGATGGCATTCTTCGTGCAGGGTAAGTACATGCAATCATTAGCCATTGAACACCATCTGCTTCAGATAAAGTTCATCGTTAACATCTTGCTTTATTCTACATCCATCACTATGCATGGTTTGTGTTACCCTGGAGTTATTTACCATGACAGGAACACTGGGAATTTGGCATACTAAATGTCTTAGGCTTATCGTGCCAATTTTCTTGATGGCTGGCGTCGAATCTTTGTTGCATGCCTGTGTAGCAGATGGTTAATGTTTTCTATATGCAGTTTCTTATTCTTCTCTAGGAATCCTAGAATCGCTGCACCCGTGACACGCCATGTCGCAATATCTCCATTGTGTAGAATCAAGATGTCTGAGAATATTAAACACGATGCTATACGTCTCTTTCCAATCCGCATTGTGAGAAATGTGGACATTTGGTCCGCACATTGCAAATATCCCCTCCATCATTGCTCATTCGCCAGACAAAGGTGCTGATTTTCCTGTTTTTCTATATGTTGAATTTGAAATCGACGGGTTTCGACTCCGGCCATCCATCATGCCAGTAGGGTGATAAGGGGCTTGTCCTTTCGCAATATAATTGGCGCTCGCTTTCTTCTTGGCTTATAGGTCGTGTTCACCTCCAGCTATACTTAAAGCACGCTTTTCATGCCATGCCCAACAATGATTGTATTGGGAAATAGAAGTAGGTAATCAATTAATGATTTTCATCTACTTTGATTAGGCAAATACGCACGAAGCTATAATTGGTTTACTTTAATTGGTTTACGTTAACCGCGGCTCTCAATTCGGGATGTGCAAATCTGCGTACGTATTGTAAATTTTTGTTTCATTTCGTTTCGTTTCGTTTACAGTAATGTTTGATCTATGAGCAGAAATTCTATCATTCTTTCATATTACTACAGGCTATGCTTGTACCGTGCACCAGAAGTCTACTCTTTGTATTATTTATATGGCTTCGAACCCTTTCTCTTAGAATGCAGGTCATTCATACCATAACTTATGAATTTTGACAATCTTGACGATTGCGATGTTCCATTTTAGATAGTAAAACAATCAAAATTTGTCGCTAAAATTTTAAAATGAGATTGAGGTGAACCGTATAGTATGTTTTAACACACAGTTCTCCAGTGTAATTATTGGTGAGCTTCGTTATCTATAATCGCATGCTGACGAAAACACGTTTTTTTTTTTTTTTTTTTTTTTTGCATACAGAGAGTTACTGACATGACTCCACGAGTATTAATTGTTGGCCATAATTGGGATAACATAGTTCACATTGCAATGGCTATACATTTACCTTGGGAATGTACCTTATAGTAGGAACCGAACGTAAAGATAGCTTTCAATTATCATGCGCTTGACGGCATGGACTTTCAGCTTTGTATAACGATTAATGACGTCCGTAGAAATTTTAACCGATAAGTCTGAATTGATGGCTGAAAAATGACGATGATAGAAACTCTATCAGATCAACAGAAGTAGATCTGAAAACATGACGCACGTGCATCAGTCATGCATAATTGAGTGTTGCTATAGCTTACCTTGCTGTACAGCCCTGATATTCATCAATTTTGCGTAAACACACGGTGATTTATGTCACAATATTTCCTTTTTGCGGAATTTTGAACTTCGTGATGGTTCTGCAAGGTAGAATAAAAAGTAATCATAAAAGTAATCATAAAAGTAATCATAAAAGTAATCATAGCTCTCAATTGAAATTCTAATTTTACTTGCTTTACTTGTAATTTTAATTTTACTACTGAAGCCATGACTGAACACTCTGTAGCGTTAAATGGCCGTCAGAGCAGAAACCCGAGATCATTTAAAACCTTCCATAAATGAAGAGGAGTCTTTATAATGCAGCTGTAGAAGAACACAGAGCATTCGTCTTTGTTATGCAGATGGACAGCACTGCAGAGTAAATGATAAATTATAACGAATTATAACTGAACTTATTAATCCCTAATGCCTTGCTGGCAGACCTACCCAGAGGACGATTGATTGTAGTCAGGCGATCATGCCGACTGAGCTACTTAATTGGCACTTTGAAGTCATTTTTGAGAAACTTTAACCTATTCATCAGCTCGAACGAGTGAAATATGTTACTCCAAAACGAGTTAAATACCCACGAAGCATCGCTTATGTTATAAGTGACATAAAGGTTTCATTACATTTCTATCAATACATGTACCATGCAATAACGTAAGACTTAAAACTCACGAAATTATTATCTCACTGCAAGACGTGTTTTTTTTTTTTTTCCAAGTCTGGCGTCCAGAACTACTTTTAGATCATCAATTTACTCGCCCACGGAGTAGTTCAACGTTTTGCTTTATCGGGTGAGTAGAGTAGACGAGTTTCAGCTGTCTCCATAGCATAATGGATGGGACTCTGGCCCTGTAAACGGATGATTGACGGGTCAAATCCCCTTCATATGACTTTTTATAAGTCTCACGCGAAGAATGCTGATATCAGCACTGTTGCTTCTGTATCACACATGCCAGTCGTTCTCAGAAAGGATTAACAGTTCGATATATACTCATATACGATGTACGCGGGGAAAAACGCCTGCTTCATCCCTAACCCTATAACAATTTACATGCACTTGCACAATACAATATGTTGTTATGACAGCTAAGACAAAATAAGTATCCATTGATCCATGCACTTTATTAGAACCATCTACTGGTGAAAAGTTGATCGAAATCATTACCAGCCTTGGCAAAGAAACCAACCAGGATACCTGCTCCATGATCGTCCCTGTGTTGCGCATCTGTTGGCATCAACATCAATTAATAATTACACTGATCTCCATCACCCACTAACTCAATGTATGCACAAGGGTCTCATCTGTACCGACCGCCCTTGCTATCTGCCAAACACTCGCAGAATAATCACAGTGCATTGTATATTGCATATTGCGAGCATTGATTTTGTCCTGATGTTGATCGAAATGCTCGTTTTACATAAAAAGGAGAAGAGGTTCAGACAAATAGCTTACATAATTATGAGTTGCAGCTAAACATAGTAAACGTATACAGAGAGCTAGACATGCGAATCAGTGCTGTTAATTTAAGAGGTAACCCGGGGGCGTGTTCAATCTCACTGGAATCAAACATGTACATATAAAGAGTGATGTTTAAGGCGCCAACCTGGTAAATGTCCATGAATGTTAATGCAAATCGTTGTTTAACCTTTTGTGAGCACGTGTTTGGATCACTTTATCTAGAACGGTCACTGGTGCATTCGCGGCGTTGATCGCTCATTTTCTATGCATAGCCAACCATCACGCCGTCCGAGCAGCGCATTTGTCAATTTCAGTACAGTGTCAGAAACCGCTTAACGTGCATGAGATGTTTGCGTCATAGTCAGGGGTCTTTGACTTCACATTCCTCAGATGATCAACGCTGACTTTAACATTTTAGCCTAGCAGGGAGTTAGTCGTTCCATGTTACAACTGCATGCCTAGGATCGTTTCTAAGAATCCACAGATACCCATGTCGATACTAATGTTTTGATCTTACGCTGTTCTGACAGTTCCCCTTTACGTAGAAGAGCCAGCTTTTCCAATGAGCTAGCTATTGATGTTGGCGGTCAGTAGCCTTTGATCATTCGCTAATTACCGATCCATGGGAAGATACCACACCTGGGATAGAAGCTTATACCTCTGATTGTTGCTCTGAGACTCCTCCGTACAGGTGGAGATGCTTAGCTCAGCGGGGTAACGCGGAAGTTTTTGTTTCGGATCAATCTGCTGGCATTCGGAATCTTATTCCGCTCCTAGCTCTCTTATCTATTCCCACAGATTCCAAGAGATACTGCTGAGTGATGGCACCCCAATCAAAGCCTTCTCCTTCTCGTCAGTGAGCCTTTCACCTGTGATTGCATAATGCCTCGTGCAAATTAATCCGCCAGAGCCAGCAGCGGATTTATCTCCTCGGCCGTTACCTACCTTCTTGGATTCGCCCTCAGGGCAAGGCGCATCTCCCGTGCCTCCTTGCCACCCACCCCTCAGCTTGTTAGTAAACATTGCTGGCATATTGCACGTGTAAACCTTCATTCATAAACCAAATACATTGCTTGGCATCGATCACAAATAAACACAAGTGATAGTTGAGTGGGTGCAATGTTGCCAATTTCTAAATGCAAGCAATACATAATTTGACAGCTACGTGAGATCAAAACCAAGATCCTGTTTTATAGCTATGTTGAAGGATTTAGAATCATTGGCGTCGATGCTTTCGGACAACTCGCATTATCCTTGAGGGGAATACTGATGCTTTGCGTACAAACCAAATCAGCTGACCAGGGAGCCATCAGGTGCCAGTTTGACCTCTCGAAATCGAAGTTGTAGATTTGTGCCTCAGTGAAGATAGTCAGGGTCGAGGAGCATTAAATCTAGCTCGATCTTCCTCCCGGGACCAACGCTTGGCACTCGATAAGCGGTCAGTACAACTAGCAATCAACAACTGACCGTTGCGGAACCACAAGGTCCTTTAATCGCACCGAGTGACACAGGGGCTTTGCAATTAAAAACATATTCCCCTTATATTGCGCCTCAAATTGTTATTGCTTTGATGACGTCACCCCGTGACCTCATTTCTGAGTGCGCATGCGCATCAATATGAGCTTGGGAGGTTGTCAATGCGGAGAGATCTCAACATCCGTCTTGTGATATAGTATGCATAGACTGGATCTATCTCCACACTTATCCGCATTTTCAATCATCTGACGGAGCACTGTTTCACTTTTTCGGGGGGGGGGGGCATATCCGGGGCAAATGTTATATTGCTCGTATATTTTATTGATGAATCATTGATCAAATATCATATGAATACATATGGTATTGTGATGCATTGTATGAAATGTGCTAGGAGAAATACTGATCGGCGTTCATAACTCAAAAGTGCGAAATTGTGTCTCAGTAAAAAAAAAAAAAAAAAATGATCGACAATAACAGTCAATGTTTGGTCCTTATAATATGCTCACTGATACACGGGGAGAAATCCTATTCCATGTCAGTACATTCATCATAGCAGAGGGCAGTCAACACAGGCTGCCTAATTCTTTTCACTTGTACTGCATTAGAGCGCTGATAGAGAATAGCCACGTCGCCCGTCGTAATGGGCGTCACTTATTGCTTTCGAAGATGGGAACTCGGTATTCCGTAGTTTTTATGGCGTCCGAAGCGCCCGGTTGGCTCCGGTCAGTAGACGCAGAGTGACTGTGGTGGTCATTTACGAGATCCTAATTGGTTGAGTGAGAGTGCCTAGGCAATCGGATGAGGTCCGGTTCAAGCAATGTCCAGTCAGCGTTGAGGTGGTCAAAGTTATCCATCAAAAGCCCACGTGCCTTTCTCGGCACGGCTATTTTTAGAGCCATTTCTAAATCAAATTTGGACGAAGGGGATCTTTTCTTTACACGGGCTAAGCAGCGTATGGAACTTATATTGAATGTGCGATTGTGCTTATGATCAAACAATCGTCTGGTTTATTATTGCTATATACTGATTTGATTATACGGTCTGGTTATTTTATGCATACGTTCTGTTTCCAGTTGAGGAAGGTGTGCCCCCTTCACAGATCATCTGTGTTTGGGTCATATATTTGACTCAGTGCTCATTGAATCAGGATTGCGTTATGCGTTAAGGAGGATAATGGAGAAGTAATGAGTCACACGTATTGACGTGATTCAGCGTCCGATCATTGCATCGCAGCCATCAAGTAGTTTTGATCGTTGCTACGAGGAGGTAGATGAGGCGGAAAAGAGGCGGAAAAGAGGCGGCAAGGAGCGATGTAGCCTTCGAATGATGAAGCACTCGGCGCAAGTGAGCTTGAAATCGAGGACTGGTCGCATCCGCGGGTATTTAGGCATTAAATGCGAGCGTGGATGATTGAGCATGAGTTGCGAACGACCGTGTCGTCTAACGTGTATTGTGCACGTCGTTTCAGACACCCTAGGGGAGGGAGCAGTGCGAATGGCGCACATGCAGGGAATACGGATTTCCCACGAAACGACGGGTCTGAGACAGCCACGAGCTGCTCTTCAATGCGAATCATCACCCGTTGATGCGCCAACGTTGAGCACTCACAAGAGCTTTATTGACACCATTATGCGTTGGAAGACCTGGTAATGAGCGCCGTATTATACTGCTTTTATGTTGACAAGAAACCCTAAGGAAGAAGAGGCCTACATTGGTGCATGCATAGCTATTAGTATATGTGTAACGCGCGCACAGAGCTATCAATGTAATTACACCATTATGATTATCAGAGGTTGGAATCTATAGATTACGCTCTCATTGATAGTCATTGCAACACGCCGTTCGAGTGTTCAGGCGGACAGCTGGCTCTTCCACGCTACTCCAGGTGAATTCTGCTTCCCAATTCTGATTAGACGTATGCCTCACAATACAGAAACACACCCCCTGAAACCCATAGATGCGCGTCTCTGCTCCTCAGTAATATCGATCTCACCTGAGTACACAAAGATCAGGTAGATTGGAAGCACCTGCCTGCATGCCGTACGCATTCAGTCTCCGCTTCACCAATGAACCTTCATTACCGCTTCTCAAACACAAAGAATTAATAAAGCCTTTCTTAATCGAAGTCACGGCTTCATTCACGAACATGAATTCTGCAAATAATCAATAATCAATTGGTCACCTTGTTCTTAAAATTGAAAAAAACAAAACAAAACAAAAAACAAAACAAAACAAAACAAAACAAAACAAAACAAAGAAAAAAACAAACAAACTTATAGAGATATGGTGCATTGTTTTCCGGAAAAGAAAAGAAGAAAATAGAAAAATGTGGATTGATAGTGTTGTCACAGGATATATGACAATTCTCATATTTGGGATTTTGACGAGCACAAATAGACTGATTATTGCTAGATCAGTGGCTATGAATGTTACCCAATATCTTACAAGCCACACGTATCAAACCGTTGTTATGGCGGATCAGCAAAGCGGGTTGGTGATCGGAACAATCTTATGAAACCACCGACATTCCAGACATCCTTTGTAAGGTTTCTCGCTCGTCCAACACCCCAACAGACGAACGAGTCGAGAACAAGTGAGATACATCGAGACTGCAATGAGCGAATGTTGGCTTTGAAAAACAGTGTCTTGTTTTCTACGAAGTTCGCGTTTCTCGGACTTTCACGCTGTAAGTGACAACTTAATTAAATGCCATGGCCACAGGGAGTCTGGTAATTGATGGAAACCTATTCCGCGGGATCTTGCTTCTGCAGACTATCCTGATTGCGGGGCAACTACGAGAAGCCTCTCCTCGCGGAGGATCTCTCGCCCTCATTTACCACGGGCCAGATCAAGGCATGAGATCCGGGAGAGCAGCGGTCGCGTTTTACGGCTATTTCATTGCTGGATCCCAGATCAGCCGAATGATCTCACTCGACATTTTCCTTTAATCAAAACTCGCTTTGCCTCAATATCACGGACCAGTCGAAGGAGAGGACCACGATTGAAGAATTAGCATGCGAATGTCCCTCGCCAGCTGCAAGGACACCATACGTCATCATGTCTTGCGACTTGCCTCCGTTCTGATGGGAGGCCCCCGTTTGTCAAACAATGACCCACAACTCATCCTTCTAAGTTTGAGGCGTATAACAAGACAAATTAGCGCCATCCCAGAAGGCTTTGGTCAGTTTTGACCGCACTCCTATATTGTGATATGCGCAAATATTCACCACTCGCTCTCCCCTGCCTATTACGTCATATTCTGTGGCCGCCTTTCCTGGTTTGTAAGTGCAAATCATACATTGCTTACAGTTTCTATATGGACTCTGCTGCTGAATGCACACAACCGAAAGTACGGTATGTCAACCAAAGGTTTGAATAACGCAATAACAGGGCTGTTTACTGTCAGCATACGGCTAATTACATTGCCATTTTACCTTACACAGGCCAAATCTTTGCTGTGCCCTCGAAGCCGTCAGCTCATATTGTACCATATAAGGCAGACTTCAGGAAATTAGCGAAGAAAAACCATATCCGCGTGCGAGGATCGAGGGGCGCGATGCGCAAGGATCTCTCATGGAAGATCAGCGAGTCAATTGGCCAAGCATTCAATCACAACGCAATCAACTATAACGTCGTACAGTAGCATGGTCTTCTGTAAAGATGGCCCTACATTTGATTATAGAACAATCGCTTATGATTGGTGAGTGCATAACATCATTAGAAAGGGTGCTACGGGACTGCTGTGGTGCCAGAGGAGGGCGGTGTTTCCATTTATAGCACCAAAACTGCTCTCCATCCTGCGCCTGGCTCTGCTGTCGATGCGGCGATGCTTCTTCTGTAAATTCAATTGGGTTTTTTGTTGGCACTCGGGTCGAAGCAGAGTGACCATCAACTTTGGTGTCTGTTTTGCTTCTTGTAGCGTCCGGATCACGCTCTCTACTCCATCACGGGTATTATGCCATACATCTCAGTCGAATTGCATACACAATTCGAGGTCGTAAGATTGCAACAGATATTTCGCATGTATGACCATTGCATATGGAAGCATGCTGTCTTTACTGACGTGAATACCAATCCCGGGTCAACCGCGTTGACCCGAATGGTGATTTCCACGAGCGATAGCCCCCACAATCTTGTTTATATTGTGCAATTACTACATTTTCTCTTACGTAGAGTGGCGTAACCGCTACGGCTGTTCCATTTTCGAGTGTGTCACGCGCCTATAACAAGGGGTGGGGGCATCTTCCCAAAAAAGGGGTAAAGAGAGGGCAGGACGAGAGGGTTGTCCCCCTTGAAACGACGACACGACATCCTGTCGATTTGAAGTAGGCCGTGTAGGGGAACAGGCTTGCCATTTGCTTGATGAAGATTGCATTGTGTGGACTGCGCAGCTTGACATGGACAAAGCTGACGGCTGACATGCTTTGTCAATGCACTGATGTAAACGCTGACCATTATCCTGTCGATGTCAATGTGTATCTTCATTTGCAGTGGATAAACTGCCACTATTTGCTGGAGTCTTTGTCTCAGCTATCACACTATCAGTTCAGTGTGATCCACTGATGAATACAGAGCATCAATACAAGGAATTTTTGCCACGCGTACGTCGGTTCTATTACGCCGTATGAGCATACATCACGTCAGCAAAACTCTTAACAATGAATGGCGTCTGCCGCTACCCAAAGGGGTAAATAGCATTCATTACAAGGCGGGAAAACAGCACCGGGTCCCATCGCGCGAACCCTGATATTTGCGGCATGCATGTATAGCATCAATCTCCATGCTTCTCGTCAATCGTTTATCAAGGGCTCTCTCGGCGATGCTTGTCCCCGGCACCCTCAGGGAAACTTGATCCCGCTGGTTGCTGGATCAATGATGATCGAGAGAAGTGGCGATACCGGTTTGTGATCGAGAGATTGTTTGCCTCGCTCACTGCGTTCACACGCCGCTGCGAAAATTGCAAGACAGTGATTGCCTGACACAGAGAGCCCACTGCGACCCACACTGCTCTCCTTCAATTAAGCCAGTCATGCTTTGAATTACCGTGCCAGCCATTGTCCGTCCACCGTGCATTGTGCTAATATCTACGCCATACACACAATACAAAAGGAGAAAGAGTGAGCACAGTCCATGTCAGTCCCGAAGTTCATGATCGTAATGTGCACGGGCTGAATCTCGAGGGTCGGGCAAATAGTGGGCGCAGATTTCGTTGAGCTATCAATTGCAGTAGAGCAAGCCATGCGGCCAAATCAAATTGTGGCGTAGTCTCCATCATTGACAACAGAGTTCCTGCTGATTCTGCCGACATCGACAGTGCATTGTGGTAGAAAAAAGTACACTCACAGTGAGCGATTACGCCTTCTGCAAATGGATGACTTGATCAGACTCGGGTTTCTCCTGCCTCTATGGTTTCTCCCTGCGGGCCTTGTACCCTCATCGGATCGGTTCCCTCCCTCACAATGGGAATGACTCCTCGCCTCCCATCAACGATCGCTAATTCATTTAAAACCCTTGTGATGGGACTTTATGCTCGTGTTACCACCGATTTACATATCAACAGGCATCGCTCAGCTGTCTCCGAAAGAGAATGAAAAAAAATTGCTTATCATTCATGCTCTTTATCCCTCTTTATTCTCCATGCGATTTCTACTTCAGGTCTAAATCCTTCTTCGACCTTTCTCTGATTGACATTTAATCTGATGGAAGCTATGGTGCTCATTTGCCTCCCACAGCTTCATGTCCTTTTCCCCAACAAAAGTGACAGCTTATGCTTCGGGCCCCCGTGCATACCATCTTTTGTGATCTACAATATGCTTGACCCTGCATATATGGCTTGCATGGCCAGCCGACTGTGCGAGTTTCATGATACGAGAAAAAGCATTGACCTGAGTCGGCACTCTCCGCGCCAAAATGTGACGAGGGTATCTTTATTTGGCTTCGTCCAAGGTCATTCTGCGCTTCATCAGAAAGGCCGGTGAGGTTATAATCATGTGACAGAGGATGCCGTTGAATGGTCATGCCAGCACCCTCGCCTTCAGAGATTCCTTTGGCAGTTAGATTGGGGGCTCCGATCTATAAATGAAGTCTGAATCTGCGTCATCTCGCAATCGCCTTTCACTGTTCGTGATATACTTAGTGGTCTGCGAAACATCTTAAGAGAAAATTCTATTTGGATTGCGTCCGACAAATGAGGTGATTTTATCTCCGGACCGAGTGAGGTCTCAAAAAGGAAGAGGAACTGCGCATCTGCACCCGCCTCCTCCGGCTCCTCATGCTCCTCCTGTTCCTCCCGCTCCCCCGTCCCCCTCCATGTCCCTCTTTGCACACGTTGATTCTTTGCTATTAATCTGAACTCGACGTTTGCGTTTGCATCAGCGTGTGGCTTGGGTTATTCTGTTTCTTGGTTGTCTGTTTTGTGAATATCAATGCTATATCAATGCTATATCAATGCTCTCCATTTCAGTTTCCTCGCATGAGGGACGAAGGGGTCAACGAACTACTTCTTTAGTAAAAATCTCGAAACATTTCCGTGGATGATATTACAAAGTTCAGTTGAAACTTGAAAGTATTTGCAGTCCTTTGAATTTCAGCATGTTTCAGCGTGATACCATCATATCTTACACTAATTCCACAAGATGTATCCAATGCTGGAAACCTTGGTTATGTATCGGATATAATTATAACTGGCACAAAAACCACCTACAGTGGAGAGTGTTCTTGCAGATAATATACCATTATAAGGAAACAAAGTGAATGATTCTAGTTTCAAAACATTTACGCACAAACCATATGTAAGTTCTGCCATCAACACACATGAATGTTTTGGCACCAAAAATTGCCAGAATGCCGATATATCAATGATATAACGGTCAAAAGGGAAGTTCCACCGCTTACCACAGCCTATCAATTAATGAAAATCATGGGAAATTGATGCGATACACATGATTTCAGATGCAATTTACGATGCCAATAATTACGAATAATATAAAATTGTTGGTTTTATTGATTGCGGAATATGATAATGTGTAGCACTGTGCGAAGTATCGAGGCGTGTAGATTGAATACTGGCTCAGTGAGAAAGGAAAAAAAGGTGAAATTATAACAAATCACGAGAATGCTTCGTCATCGAAGCCAATGAGACCGTATCCGTGCGCATCTCTTTCTCAGATACTCGCAGATTTACTCATTTGCATGGTAAACTATGTCTTCAAATAAAAATGAGCCCACCTTAATGTATGCCCACATTGTCTCAATTTTACGAGAGACTGAACAGCGCCTTGTTGCATGGCTGGCGCAGAGAGTAAACAGCTGACTTCAATTGAATCAGGCAGACAAGTTACCTGGCTCTGATCAAAGCCATAAAACTTACCTGATCATGACATCTTCCTTCCCCAGATGCACAACTAAGGCTTCCCTGCACTCTGGTCAGTTAGGATGAAGTCCTTTGGTTATTTCACGTGTCACTACTGGTAATTATACAGAGCTGGATGACGCGAGTTCTACCATACCAAAACAAAAAACAAAACAAAAACAAAACAAAACAAAAACAAAACAAAAAAGAAAAGAAAACAGAAAAAAAAAAAAATAATAATAATAATAAAAGAAAAGAAAAAAAAAAAAAAAAAAAAAAAAACAAGAACAAGAGAAGACGATGAGTTATATACAAGCTGTTTGATACTATTAGAGCCAAATGCTACTTCAAAAGCATACAGAAAATTCTGCTGATTCTAGGTAGTTTTGTTTCGTTGTTCAAACGGCAGACAGACATGAAAGCAATGAGGGAAAAACACATTGTTGCCGAAGAGTATTGTCGGTGGTGCAATCAGGAATTACTCCGTTTTTGTTCCTCCTATTTGCATATGGCATTAATCAGAGTTCCTTGTTTTCCCTTTTCTTTTTACTTCATTAGGACATAGTTCGTGACCAATCTGAAGAGTCTCGCTGTAAATTCTTCATTGCTATTCTCACGTTGAGATATAGACACGATTGGAATCGACTGTCTGGCTTTACATTCTGCAGTATCTTACTTAATCAGCGTAAAAAAATTCCAGTCATAATTCTTCCGCGTGAAGAGTGATCTCGTTCCTTCCCTGCCCCGAGTCTCGCATCGTGTTCGATCATTCCTTCACCTCTCTAGAAGAGTCAATCCTGTGGAGTTAGGTCGCGAAAAACGGCTAATCCTATGCAATCACTCAACTCTATTATTCGCGCCCATTATCGCTCTCAGGGACTATGACTCCCCGTCACGTGCTCACACCGCATTGTTGTCAACGTGGGCGGTCTTTTTCGATGAGCTTTTTTTTTTTTGCCCTTCAGCTCCCAGTATGCCGTCTTTTCCCAGGACCAATCCGGGCATATCCCTGCGAATGGGTCTCCAGAGGCAGTGAACAATTGTGGCATTAGAGGAATCTATCCCAACACCGTAGGGCATTCAACCGCTGTTCTATTGGGGCATGCATCACTCCAAAGGACCACTTTGATTATTTTATTTGTTTTTTACATATCTCCATGTTCGCAACCCGACGTCAGGACAGGCATATCAAAAGTCGTCTATTGATGCGATATCAACAACGTTCTGACATTAACTACACACACCCCACCCTGATAACAAACTGTGGCTATTGTTCCGTCAACAGACACCCCAACAACAGAACGCAAGCTACGAATCCGTGTAATTAAATGTCACTTTCTGATTGACTGCGCAGATCGAGATCGAAACCTCTTCGGAATCTTAAGCAAGGGCCAAGATCCCCCACTGACAGATGTGCGCCTCTTCGGCTTGTGTAAAACAAAGTCGTGTTTGTCATCATTGTGCTACTTGCTATAGCGTTGATTGATTTCGAGGCAAACCCTGAGTTTCACAGTGGTACAGCGAGTACCCCTGAAATGCAGGTGTTTCGGATGACAGTAATGGGCTACGATTCAAGTGAACGCACGCAAGGATACCTCGTTGTTCCGATATCGCTGTTCCTACTAATGACAGGAAGAGGTTGAAGCGAAATGAGCATTCATCCTTCAGTCACGAAACAGAAACGGCTTAAATGCAAAAATATTGATGAAAAAACCGCCAACTAAGAAGCTTCTGTCTGCATCCATTGCGCTCTCCGGGTTTGGCCTCTGCGCTTGGCATTCAAAGCTTCACCGAACGCAGTGTTGCGCAATAAAGCTTTAATGTATACTATACATAGTAGTCTATATGTTTGGTTATAGTCTGGTTATTATACGGTATGACTATCCTAAAATTCGACTGGAAAAACTAGGGCTGTACGGATATCCTGATATCAGAAATAACCACTGTCACGATTTTGATTTTGATTTTTGATTTTTGTTATTTCATTTTTTGCATAAAAGCCTGTTCTGTATAGAGGACATTTTCTACCGAGAAATTGAGCAGACTTACAAAAGTAACAATAAGGCCGACTTCATAGAAATCTGCAATAAGCTTTTCAATACAAAGGGTGTGTAGACTGAAGGCATTGACATGTAATCAAGCACAAAATCAGCCTCGGTTCATATCTATTGTTGGGTTTTGAAATCTGCGACATCGTGCAACCGGTCGATCCCTGTGCCTGTGTGTATATTATCCACGAAGCGGTAAAGGGTTTCGAGGAAAGAACATTAGCTAGCGCCCAGAAGAGCTGTAATGAAATTATGTTTTGGTGCAGGCTTTATCAATCGATAGGCCTAAAGATGACCCCACCCCACTATGAAATCACACCACTCATTTTTGTTTCTCCTTCCAAGAAGCGTTACTTCCTTCTGACAGGTTTCAGAAATCCAAACTACTGTATACTAGTTTGATGAACAGAAAGGTGTGTAATTAAACGCATACGTTATTGCTTATAATGAAAGACTGTGAGGTTTGGAAAGGTCTGCTGCACCTGCAATAAAAGGTACCTCGATCTAAGCTAAAGACAGACCTTTGGCCTTTGGGGCTGAAATCTGGAATGACCTTTATCCTGCATGCAATCAAGAGTAATTACGTTTAACCTTGGATTAGGTTCTCACGGCAGGAAGAGGCAGGGAATGACCTGTTTCCATCTTTCTACATTTAAATCTTTCAGATGCCAGTGTACGTAGCTTATATTTTTTCCACCGTTCAAAGGTTCAAAGTTCAAACTCAGAGATTCGTATGCTTTGAATTCATCGTGTTAACGTAGTGCGCAGGTTGTTCATAACTCACCTGTGCAGATACGCGAAGCTTGCATCTTAAAGATGAAAGAATGTGTTTCTATGGAGATAAATACATGCATGTGATGGGTGACTCCATCTCATCTTCGTCAGCATGTCAGCGCCGTGCGCATGCGCACCAGAGGCGATTCATTTGTCTCAGATCGACGCCTGTTCTGTGATGTGTCATGGCTGTTGATGGATGCGCATGCGCGGAAAAGCAAAAAAGCCAACTTCGGTGTGCGATTCTCATCTATTTCTTGCTTGATGGCTTTTCCCGTGGGCTGAGGGATTGTTCTGGCTTTCGACACCTCTACATAGTGCTGCCCTCTGGTGGTAACGAATGCAACAATCGCTTCTTGCTTCACTTACCACCAGGCGGCGACTGTGTGCAATCGATTGCTGCTGCCGCACGGGTGCATTATGTTTCCTTTGACGCACTGTATGACGAGGAGCTCTGTTGCTTCTAGACACGGGGAGTTGCTCCATCTGCGTGGTGATTTAGATATTGCTTCTATTTTGGGGCGACGAGTGTTGGAAAAACAAACTCAAGGTTGCTGCACGTGTTTTGTTCTGTTTTGTTTCACTCAATCGACCGACGGTTTTGTCAAGTGTTATTGCGACGAAAGCATTTGTGGTTCGACAAGACGACGGTAGCGTAAGTGAATATTTTTTAGCTCGCTCTTTTTTTTCTCCTCTGCGGGTGTGAAACATCGACCCTTCGGAAAAGCGAGAGCTCCTTGCCCGCCATGATCTTCGTATCTGTTTACACTACACTTAGCGTAGCTACAATAATAATAATAATAATAATAATAATAATAATAATAATAATAATAATAATAATAATAATAATAATAATAATAATAATAATAATAATAATAATAATAATAATAATAATAATAATAATAATAATAATAATAATAATAATAATAATAATAATATCATTTATTCACCATACAAACAATGGTAATTAATGAGTTAACAAAAAAAAAAAAAAAAAATGAAAAAAAAAGAGGAGAGAAAAAAAAATGAAAATTTTTTTTTTTGAAAGACCAATCAATCAGGCATCAGACAAATGAAATTTAACATTATTAGAATTTCGTGTAAAGACATGAAATGTGACGAATGAGGTTTCATTTGCAAAAGTTCTATTAATAATTTAGAATGAACAAAAGTGGAGTGAACAATTTCAGAGAGCTAATTATCAACTATTAAATTGCGTAATGTTTTAAAGTCATGTGAATTAATTTCAGATATATTTTTATTGACATATTGAGATAACGATTGGAGATTAGACGCAACTATTGGGGTGCTAGGGGTTTTATTCACGAGTAAACAACATGTAAAGACCAGACTGTTCTCACTCTTAATTATCTTTAGGTAAAAAAGAAGAAAAACGTGATATTAATTCTGACCTTACTTCTTATTAAAGTATTGCCTCGATGATTAAGCCTTGTGTAATAACTCAAGAGTCAGATAACGAAAACGATAATGAATTAAGATTAGTATAAAGTGATTTTGATACGCCATCTACCGCGTCCTACGCCCTGATGACGTGACGTCCGTACCACCTCGCCCAAATCTTCGTTGTAATCATTGGATGATTGGCGTCCGACTGCAGGATTGACGACGATCATGCAGTGCTGTCGAAGCCATGCCAGATATGGTGCCACCCCGCCGTGGACCACATCCCTTTCGGGGCATTATCTTTATCGCCGTAGATCCACCGCAGTCGACGCCAGAGAACCATCTCTGCATTAAACAATTTGAACTTTAGAACCTCCAGTGCCTTCAGATTATTTTAAAACCCCACCTCAACAAGTCATAATTGTTTCATTCGATGTCCTCGAGCTAGCAGCGTACTCTCCAGTAACCCCTGCATTCTCGCTGAAACCGAAAGCTCAACACTGGGCCTATGGCTATATTAAGCGCTGTTGCTGCCAAAGCCAGGCCAGATATGGTGCCACCCCACCATGGACCATATCCCATTTGAAGCATTACCTTGATCACCATCTGGTACCACTACAGTCTCCGCAGTTGACGCTGGAGGATGGACTATCCTTACGACATCACTCCTCGATGCCAAAAGCATTGACGCCGTAGTTCGATGCCGTGTTACCGATAAATCCGTATCGTAGACATCAATATTCTCGTTCGTTTATATTTTACATGTGTGTTGTGTATATAGGTGCTTGTACTTGTACCATTTTTATTACTCCATCAATGCCACTTTATAACTAAAAAGAAGACAAAAGCCAGTTGAGCTGCGGCCAGTGACTTTGATTCCGTACTCGAGTTCTTAATCCAAATGAAATGTAAACTGATGCGATTATGATGAGATTGATCTCATTTTGCCCACCGAGAAATGATGATCATTGTCATGTCATTGAGCCCGCATGCGATGATAGCCCTTGTAACCTCAGAAGGGAAGTGCCTATTCATGGCAGCATCCCTGAGATTTAAGACAAATGTACGCATTTGTCTTGAGATAGATTTTAGACAAAGGATGTACTACATCAGTCGATGCACATGTGTTCATCTTATTATCCTTATTTTATGTTGTACGTTATGATACTTTCGGTTGTAAGCACATAACCATGCTAAACAGTATCGACACTTGCCGATATACTTACCCTGTACTACTTGTATTATATCTCATTCCTAATGATTACATAATCGTATAATCCCATAATTGCATAACGTAGTAGTTAGCATTGGACATAACCCACGGGCGATTCATTTCTGTCTCTATAAAAACGAAAGTTGATAGAGCTAATAGCCATAGTTATAATGATCATTTACATGTAATTGCATATTCATATAATTGCGTAACATAAATAATTACCATTGGACGTATCCCACGGGCGATTCATGTCAGTCTCTATAAAAACGAACGTTGATAGAGCTAATAGCCATACTTATAAGGGCCGAATACACAAACTATAGTTTAAGGATAGTTTAGATAATAAATTGATGTTTACTTGGAATGGGGCCTTCGGGATTAATCATACTATGTTCCTATGAAGGGAAGATTAAGATGATAGATAAAGCCAGCACATGGAGGTTGTGATTGATTGATTGATTGATTGATTGATTGATTGATTGATTGATTGATTGATTGATTGATTGATTGATTGATTGATTGATTGATTGATTGATTGATTGATTGATTGATTGATTGATTGATTGATTGATTGATTGATGGCTACTGCTGGTATGTGTGAGAAGCGGATACTAGCTGTACTTGGAGCCCTGGAGTCCATCTTTGCTATTGATACCTACTCCACTGAATGACTACTCAACCAAGCCAGTACAAGAATGCATTTTGAATCACGAAATCAGAACCAACGCAGACGAAAACGAACAGATTGACAAGGATACAGATAAACAAGTATCACACAAAGAATATCTCCTGAAAATTTGGCAAAGATGATGAATGAAAATACAAACAGCTTAATGACGAAGATGACCAAAGATGGTGAAAAAAGCTCAGCCAGAGCCAAACCACAAGCCAAACCGATCGACTAAGTTATGAAGACCAGACCGTGATGTCTGAGACAATAACTCTGATGGCCATACTTACCGTGAAGACCCTGATGACCCAGAAAACCATGATGACCAAGATGCCCGATGACCCCGAATATCATGATGACCCTGAAGATCACGATGAGCCTGGTGACCCTGACAACCCTGATTACCATGATTATTGTGGTGATCCTGATGGCCATACTTACCATGAAGACCCTGATGACCATGATGACGATGATGACCGTGATGAACCTGATGTCTAAGATGGCCGTAATGACCACGACGACTCCAGAAATGACAGTCTTGACAAGGAATCTGGTTGCACCAAGATATTGCTAATTCAATTAATGTTTGTTAGAATTTATTTTATGTGTTATACTGAAGGAATCTCGACTGGTCCACCAGCACACTAACACACGCTACTCACCAACACCCCAAAACGACCGTATACCTTTATTATTTTTATAACTCTATTATTTGTGATACCCTCTTTAGAATATTTTATTGAAGGTAAATTAAAGCCAATATGAAGTGATTGGTTGAGTCTTCGTTATTACGAGCTTGGAGTTTACCATCGAACTAGTGCATAAATGACGTAGCCCTGGAGTCACTACGTCACAATCAAATCTATTTCTGTGATGGTTTTGATTCTGGTTTTCTGTTCAGCCCACGTGAGCATTCCAACAAAGAATTTGGTCTCGGATTCTTTGATTTCAATCTTGGACATTACTGTAAATGGCACAATAAATGTAGATGTTATCTGCGAGGCAAATTGACTATTCACTGCACAGCATTTTGTGAATAAGAATATGTCATTTGTGCAGCAATTTGAATTTGGATGTGCGCTTCTACTTTGCTATAGTTGGTGGCCACAGAGTTGATGCCATCAATGAAATCCATTCACGTAAAACGTAAGTCAATCCGGGAGAAAAATGCTTCACCAAGTACCCCCCCCCCTCAAAAAAAGAAGAAAAAAAAAAGTAAAAGAAAAAATAAAGGAAAAAAAAAAAAAAAAAGAAAAAAAAAAATACAAGCCTCAATTCATCTGTGAGCCAAATCTGTGTCTTAAAACACAGTTTCTCTTTATCGCGAAATTCCATGAGCAACCATAAAACCAAGTGAACACACAGTTCAAAAAGTAATGTTCATCGAAGGGCTGGCCACCATCACACCTCATTTCCTGGTGCTCCGACTGCAGCGCTTTTAATTGCATTTAATGAGTTAATCATGTCACATTTACCCACCCTTCCATTGAGATTCTCGTCAACACTGTTCCATGCCTCAACCAATTTTCATCCAATGGCCTTGTACGTAAAGAAGAGATATCGCTGTTTTGTCTCGAAAGCCAATTTACACCTTTTTCTCTATCTGCATGGCACTTTTGTTATATTGCCCACAGAATCTTTTCCATCTATTATTCAGTGTGAAATTTGGATTCCTCATACAGTTCCCTCTTTCGACAGCAGGTTACGTGAATGCAGAAAATCGAACAGAATAAATAGGTCATTCCACAAACGGACAAACACTAAGATAAATTCAATTGTAGAAGAAGGAGGCGTACTATTTAACATCTTATGTCAATTGATTTTGGAATAGTTGCATACGACGTATGCATGCATCAAAATATACAGATGGCCGACTCTAATTCGAAACCCCCTCTATACGCGTCCAGCACTCTCAGTGCTGCCCTTCCCCCACTTGTATGTGAGGCTTGCCACTATTCCCTGTCAACCCAAGTCCAGCATATTTGAATCTACGCAGACCCAAGTGTTGGGTGGAGTAGTGAGGCTCCTCAATTGCTTTTTCTGTCAGCTCGGGTGCTCTATGAATCACCATATTTAGATTGCATTCAGACGAATGAAAACAAAACTGAGTTGGATAGTGAAAAACATGGCATTAATTTATCGTAATATTTACGTAGTTATTTTTTATTTTCAATGTCAAATCCGATGACAAGTTTCAAAATTTAATGTCATGCATCGAACTTGTCCGGCGCAATTGAAGATAATAAGTTTAATGTATATGGAAAAAAAAAATATATACATGTAAAAATAAAATGTTGATACAATTTTTCAAATCCAGAGGAAGAGACGAAAGCGTTTGACAAATATTTTTCTTTCTTTTTTAGAAAGAACGTAAACAGCGATCATTTTGCAAGCGAAAAATAATTGAAAGTTAATTGAAAGATAATTGAAAGATAATTGAAACATAATTGACATGGAGAAAAATAAGGAATGAATACTTTATAAATGTCTGACAGACAGCACGAACTGATAAACATTGTTTTGTTTTTTGTTTTTGTTTTTTGCTATTACCAACAATAATTGGCGCAGCAATTTAACTCGTTATACGAGTATTTGGTCTGATTGTCTGAATTGACGGTCAGTAAATTAGTTATCACTAATACCTCGTGCTGTTATTGATACACTATATGTGGAATCAAATTGCTCTCATTCGGAGTCACCCTCTCCCTGTTCGGAGGCTCTTCCTCATAAAAAAAACCCTCGCGTAAAAACCGACACCAAATTCGGACGCTAGAGTCGACCTTGCCCTTTAATCAGACATCAGACGATATGCCACCAAATTCTGCGACAGAGATTAACTAAATAAGAGCAATTAAATGCCGTACATAAACTAAGATAAAGGGCTATAGGTATTTCCTCGTAGAACGTGTACTCAAATGAGCGGCTCGTAGACTCAAAGAGATTGCATTTTATGCATCGTATGGGCTCTTTAATTTCAGCCCCGGTGAATGTAAACTATTTTTTATGTATATCCCTACCTGAAAGGACAATAAAAAGCAAGCTAATGCCCTAAAATATCCTCGACTAAACTGCATGTACAATGTATGGACGCTTTTTCTACCTCTCTGTATCGATTGAGAATAGATAAGCTTGCTTCCTCTTATCTTGCCGGCACATAAACCACGCCAAGATGACGCCAAGTAACCCCAGGCTGCGTCGCAATCATCCGCAGAGATAAATCTGCTTGCGTCACATTCAACACCATGTACTACTGAGACAGTCTTTGTCCGAATCAGAGCCACACCGGTACGGGGTCATCGGGGTCAACACGTTGCCAGCATAACGGAGAGGTCTCCGTGAAGCCAGTCGCCACTCTTATGTATGACAATTGTGAATAATACACAAGTGACGCACGTGTTCTCCATCCCATAGTGAACAAAAGCAAGCCCACCCCACTCCTATGCTTTTGTCTCATGTGGGTCCCAGATACCAAGTAGAACCGGTGTTTTTCGTGCTATCAACAGAGCCCAAGGGAACTTTATCCTGAGTAATTCCACACACAGTGCAAATGGCCCGGGTCCTGTTATGTAGTTGGGCAGCTTTGCTTGGTCTTCAAGGAATTCCATTCAGAATCATAACGTGTGTGCTAATCGAGGCCCGACCTCGTGACCTTCCACTTCGAAGACGACAGCGGATTATGAGCAAGGTGGTTCAACCGACTGACCCGCTCAGCGCCAGCCATCACTATTGGACACGTATGGCTGAGAGTGCAATGCATTTTGAATTCAGACGATTTGATTGACTGATGACGATGTAACGAGTTGCATTCGGATACTCCTCCGAAATATAAAAGCAGCCGAGCTCAGTCATAGAACTTAATAGAAATCCAAATGTCTTTCCTTGCTGTTTATCTTCTTTTGATTGGCTGGGCTGCCGTTTACTCTGGTGAGTTATTAAATTAAAGCACCCGAATCATAAGTTTGTGACTCAGATGTGCTGATACTCGGATTCGACTTTAGATATCCGGACAATTCGACTGTCAATTCCCATGATATTCAACCAATATTTGGCTTTGCAGTGGAGTGTTCTTGGAAGCTGCGAGCAACTGTTCTCTCCAAATTTTGTTGTATCTTAATTTATTTGAGCACGTTGGTAAGATATTGCCTTACTGCAATACCCCCCTTCCCCCAAAGACAACAACCCGAAACAAGCAAATCATTAATTATTCATTGTCCTTGATTGTCATCCAACATCTATAAAATTGGCCATCGTCAAAATCAACAAAAAGCAAGTACTTGTAGCTCTTTGATCTTTTGAAGCATGCTTGACAGCACATAATTGTGAATGTGATGTTATTTAGGAGAGCTTCTTCCTGTCAGTATACAATATCAGACATCACTCACGAAAAGCGATCATCGCTTGCTTGTCTCCAACTTCATACACGTTGCCATGGCAACCCTTTCATTCGTTCACTCAATTATCGCAGATTCCGGTTTTGGAGCACCGAAAACGCTCAAATTGTGAACAATTTAAAAATACTTTATAAAATTTGCGCTCGATTTTTTCTTTTCTGTATCTTTCTTTACACACCTAATAGTAGGAATTTTAGACGTTTAATTAAAATTTCGTGCGAATCTGCGAGTAGCTCAGCTATACGGGACAGGCTATGCCCAATTTATCACAATGGGTAGACAAGATCAGACATCAGGCCGATGTCTGATCTTGTATACTAACATGCAAGGAAAAAGCTTGTCTCCATATGTCATCTGGATAACACACCTCTATTCTACTGACTGCAAATGCATCGGCCACGACCAACAATTTCACCCACAATGCCCCAAATTGCCAAATATAAGAGGATAACGGACCAAAAGGCCTATTTGGGGGATAATAACCTATTTGCAGCTACGTGTACAACCTTCGAATGTGACCTCTCCAAAGTCTGTTCTATCTTCGTGTCAGAACCACGGCCATGTCATCGATGGATCAAATCCTGCAGGGAAAAAGCAAGAATCAAAGGAATTGTGATTCTCCAGACATGGACATCAATCTGATTATTTGACATTTTCAGAGATTTGTAACGACCAGAAAAGATTTCTACCAGGCCTTGTGTGAGAGTGATCTGACTCTGTATACCCATGTTCTCTTGCATATACTCAGTGATATTGGTTTTTCCTATCATTCTATTGAATGTCACAGCGAAACAATGCGGTTACATTGTATATATTGGTCCAGAGGAAACATGAATAGGAATGAAATGCAATTTTTAGACAAATTCGATTAATGTGGCTTGCCTAAAGACAGGGGATCGATACCAAATCCAGATGCGATGACCTCCAGAACAAAAATGCCTCTGTATCCACACAAGTACATTGCAGTCGTTACATGTGCAGCCTCACCGTAAATACAGCCAGATAAGGGCTCAGCCACAAAATTAGACCAATGCAGGCTGTCGTGTTTTTTATTGCAGCTTTTTGCTGTGGAAATTAGAATCTATTTGTATGTATGGCAACATGTTTACACCGGTGCCATTGATTGTGTGTGTGTGTGGGGGGGGGGGGCTGAGAGAAGTAGGGAGGTACCATCAAATGAAACCAGGGAATATTTAAATTAATGCTGATCCATACCTACAATGCCACTGCCTCAAGATGCACCAGAATCATCTGGATGGAAACTAATAAATCCTGTTTACGTACGGATACCACAATCGCTCATATCTGAAGGAGGCATGCGGTTCAGCCACACCCCTCAGTCAACTTCACCCGATGAAGACATTCAATATACCTTTTTGTTCAGCCCATTGCACTTTGCCCGGAGACGTGTGAGCCGAGCGCAATCCTATCTGGTTTTCTCGACATGCAATTTGTCTTGGAAGATAGATAACGATGTCATATCTGCTTCTTGTTCTGATTGATGCTCATCCATTCTCCTTTGGCCTGGATGCAATTATGGAACAGCTCCCAAGCAGCCGCTTTAATTGAAAGCAATTGTTGGTCCGAGGTTCAGAGCCACCAGCCAAACTATCATTTGACATGATTTCTGACAATGGAATATAACTCTGAGGTTATTTCCTCTGGGAATATTCATAGATGACGATGTTTTAAAAGCAGTTTTCGTGTCACTCACAATTGATATTAATAGCATTGTTCTCGGTAAGTCTGAATTACGTTTGTCAACCGCCAAAGCCATTTTGACAATTACTGTCATCCGACTGAATCCCTGACAATCATTGCCGAATGCAATTGCAATACAGATTCATTCGCTGTCACATCAGACAAGATCGAGCCGATGCAAAGCGTAAATTCCGCAGGATCCCAATTGCCTTGACCATTTGGAAGGGAAGCAAACATGGAACGACAATGCTCGTATACCCTGGGAAGTTTGACTTGACCCCAATTTTGATACTGTAGCTGTATATATATATATATATGGCATTTATTTAACATCCAGAGAGAGGTCATTAAAATATTAAATATCTGATTTATAAAAAATATATAACTCTTAATGAGTTATTTTAATGAAGCTTCGAAGGAGTTCGAAGGAAGCTTTGAAGGAGCGTAATATAGTGGGTGCCTTTTATTCCTGAGAATCGAGCCAAGGTCGGAGGCCTCATGTCCTTCTTTCTTATCGACTTTTGGTGCTCGGCGCAGGCTCCAGTCCTTCATGAATACACTTAATTGGCTGAAATGTCTTCTTTAGCAAAGTATTGTATTCTGGAATTGAGCGATAATGGGGTGAGGTGGAGTAGAAATTGGCAAAAGGAATGGGGCCGAGTGAAACCTTGTCTGTACAATGCAATACAGCAACGTTCGTCTATTTCTATCGTCAGTATGCCATAATAATTAGAAGTATGGCGCTAAATACATGGGTCAAAATTTTGGGATTTGGGAACTTTAATTGCAAGAGAGATGACACCAACTTCTAAGGGAAAGCAACCATCTATGGGTGTTTGGTCGACGCAGGCGAACTCCAGGGATATTTAATTGAATGAATTACTTATAACACAGAGAGAGGCATCAGTGGCCGGACATTTACATTGCCGCCTAATAGTCATCTTCTGCTGGAGCCGTAGATCAATTTCGTATTAATATGCATATCGGTCAGCGCACCTTTTGGCAAGGAGGAGGGTGGTGCATTAGGGAGCGAAATTCCCCTCACTTCAACTTGCCTTATGGGTCATTGAAGAGTGAACGCAATGGACACATGAAATGGACAAATATTTGATTGACATCGACAGTGGGTGGCGCAGAGTGGCGTATTCAGTTTCGTGTTAGGTTTTTTATTTACTGCAAACACTTAAATTTACTTGTCGTTATTACATTATCCTATAATGTAATATATGTTACATCATGTAAGATATATATGTATATATATAATATATGCGGAATACAAGCGCAAACGTACAAAAGAATAAGACGATGATTTGTAACTGAGTGAATTTCTTGGTAAGGATCGATTTCGAATGATTGTGACTTAACTCTTACTCAATCTCCAGCGTTTATCATTGATGACATCGATTCAGTACTCATGAATGGGGATATATAACTCCTCATCAAGCAGACCGAAAGTGGCGTTTGTATATGTCCGCGACTGGAGAGCTCTCAGCGCCTCGTCTTCTGTCCATTGCATTGCATATCGCCGGGGGTGTTTTCATATTCTTATGTCAGATGTCATTACCGATAGATTGAGCTGCAGCTGCGTCGAATTTTGAGAAGAACCTTCTGGATCTAGCGTCTTTTAATCAGTCAGTTTTTACTGCCCTTCATCTATCGTTATCAAAACGTTATTCAATTTAAAAAAAAAGAGACCCATTCCATCTCATTTCTGCCAATGTAATCGACACTAGGGTTATTTCCAGATGGTCTATAAATAAGATGCATGGATACTCATCATGCAGCGACACGGATATGCTCGCTGAGGACATTGCAAGATACTCTGCCGGCTGCCCTGATGGTTACAATACCTTCAAGGACAGGTGATCGGGTCTTATTTGGCAAGCTTTGAGTCGTTCAAACAAGACAACGTGACTCTGCACAATGCTTATCCTCTCGCTCCAAACAAAAAAGCCTCCGAACCAAACGCGTTTACTCGTTCGTTTCTGTCCGGAAAATCGAGCCCATTGGGGAGGAATAATTGGTGAAAAGTAAGTGAAAACAGAAACGAACCGTTTGCTTCAATAAAATATAGGACTGAGTTGTAAATAACTGCTTGCCTAATGAGTAGGGTAATGGCTCATCTGGGGGAATCCTAGCATGGTTTATGGTCGCGTTGGTGCTTGAACTCGGTGCGATCGCTTCTAAGCAAACCAGGTAATTACCAGTTTAATGTACCCTGTTCTCCAATGTGCACCATTTGATACGGCTCAGGAGAGTGTCGAATGGTGTATGGCTCTAAACCATGAAATGGTGTACAGTTGGGTACATGTAAGTGGCCTAATTACATTATTTTATAAGGCATGCAAGGGACTAATTGCAGTAACCATCGAAGCCTGGGATTCGCCTTAAGAAGATGAGGTCAGCTGAGGCTCATATGTGGCTGTATGCTACAGTCGAGTACATGACATGTCAGCTGGGCTGAATAATTAACCAATATTTTATTGCTTGTCTAAGAAGGAGTTGGCCGTCAGGTGCAGCTAATCAAATTAGGTTTACATATCTGAAACCACCCACTTGATACGGACCAAAGGCAAAGTTCCCGATATCAGGATAGAATCACCATGGTGCCAAGTTGAATTTTTTAGTGTTTTATTTTCTCGCAAATTTCGGATTCGTACTCCAGCCGAATATAATTTACAGTTTTACACCATTTACCAAGTGCTCAACAGCTCCACTATCTAGACCTGAAAGGCTTGGTGAATTGTGGGCAGGGTTTAGATTATCCACAATGGCTACTTATTATGTTGTCCAGATCCGAATGAAGTGGAATGGTGCATGTGAAGCATTATTCTGCTCCATTAACCGATGGTTGCATGCAGTGAGCATGGAAAAAATGTTTCTTCATCAGGGCTAATGTGCTTCTCTGACCAATCATGGCTATTTACTTTGAACTGGAAAATGTGCTTTGGTAGATTGCCAAGGCCCAATCACATTGGTTACGATCAACCGAGCGGCATCGTTACGCTTGTGTGACGTCAGAGGCTCATTAGGCAATCCTGACATAATGTGGCATGCATGTCTTGTTTGGAACAAGCTTCGACATCTTTGGGTGTATGTGCGGCTTCTATGCGCTAAGTATAATGATGGGGCAGCGTTTTGTGATGATTGTACGAGAGCGTCAAACCAGCGGAATAAGTGGATCTCATGTGAAGACCCTTTAATGAGAGCGCTTTGATTGGCAGCTCTTGGCGGTCGGGGTCAGCAGGGCTTATGAAGCTACATGTCAGAATAAGGCTGGATGGGTAAATCTGAGCATTGCTGTGCAGGCGTACGCGTTATGTAAGCGAGTGAATCACCAACAGCATCAATTATGAGTTGTTGGGTAAGATGTGGAGTCCCAAGGGAAAAGTATACATGCTCCATAAGATAAGTTTCATTTGCATAACATACTAGTAGTTCCCATCTGTTGCATGCAATGTACGTTCATTGATGAGAATCGGAGGAGATGGTAGAGCAGCCATGTCGCTGCTCTTAAAGCGGCCAAACCCTCCTTCGCAATAGCCAACGCAGGAGGCTGCGCCGAGTAGATCGAATTATCCCACTGCGAGCGAACTGTTCGATCTGCCGCGCTGCCTATCGACCAACACACTGACAGTGCCGCTGTGCCACCTCCATAACGGCACAAGAAGACGGCGAGAGAAGACGTGGTCGTCAAATGCAGGCAGTGGATACCAATGGATTAGCCAAGTGAGGAGGCGATGGGCATGGTAGCAATCTGCTAGATGTTCATCCATGGATCTGTTGGCCTGCAAGAGTGGCCGCTGGTCGGTTTTTCTGCTTGTCACCCTGACGCTGTTTGTCGGACAGGGACGACCAAGCTCAGATTACAACAACTATGCCCAACGTGAGTTAAAACAATAGAATTAGGCATCACTTGATATAGTTCTTTTGGGGTGCAAGACTAGAACCAGACACGCAGGGGTTGCATGTTAATTATTTTTTTGAGGGCAGAGGCAGCAGAGAACACCCACCTGTCATTTACCCTTCAGCGTTCTGTCGTTTCTGAAACCGGAATCCGAGCAGCTGAGCAGCGCGTGGAGGAGCAGCGGAATTCACCTGTTCTCACCTGCGTGCATATGATGCTACTCAGCATTCTTTTGCGTTTTCCATATGGGGAAGTAAAAGAAATCCCTCTGCAAATAACGCATAATGCGTACAGCAGAATATGCAGCTCAATTATTGAAACTTCCTCTCGTGTTGCCACAATTTGGTATTCACGGGAGACTATGATGGGCACCGGGTGACCAGTCATCAACTATTCAGTCTGGCTTGGTCAACGATTATCACGAGCACCCTCAGTTAAGGTCCAGAGCATCTATGCTAAATTGTTTATGCCTTCGTTTTAGTCTTTTTGTCGAATACTTTATGCAAAACACCATAGGTAAGTTTATTATCCTCTGAGTAGATGATGTAGAATCTACAGTGTTTTATTATTTTGTTGCCAGTATCCTTTTTAGTTGTCGTGTAATATACCGTCAAATTAGGTGAAATTCCCCACCATGTTGGAAAAATATGCGTGTAGAAGCGTCGTGAGGAGTTGTGCAAATTGATCAGCAGGCCCCTCTTCTCAGCACCCGGTTCTTTGTTCAGCGGCGACAGCCGCGTGATATATTTAATACCCCAGCAATTCTTGTCAATGGAGCCACGAACGAGCTCTTTATCCAGGCCTCCATACGCCAAGGGAATTAAATAAGTTGATCTATTGCATCAGATAGCGCAGCTGACGGCCTTACAATTCGAAATCTGATTGAACAAGGAAACTCCAAACCAAAGTCTGATTTAAGGCATTGGGTTAGCATTCAGATCCCATCGAGTGTGGGGCCTAATCTGATCTCCCTGTCTTGATCCAGCCGCTAGAGCCTCGGTCACTCTGCGTTCTTATTGTCTGTATTGTAGCGAGTGGACGCCGAATTGCACGGCTCATCGGGCCATTGTGGGCACCGCCGACCAGCATTAGTTCACAATCCATCTCGCGCAGCAAATAGAGCCGTTCGCCAATCAATGTCCCGCTTTTCAATGGCCAGAGCCCAGTCCGGACCCAAGTGTCCGGTCCAAAATGCTGTCCTTGTTGGCCCCGCATCCATTAGTCCACACGCATCGCCTGGTCCTTGAAGTACGCATGCGATTGAACAGAACTCCTTAGAGTGGCGGGTGGGATTGCTATATGTTCCCTTGCGAGTACCTCTGTTTGTCCAATAGCTCTGATCAACGAAGCATGAACTGTTGCCATGTTGTTCTTGCATTCATCGGTGCATTGTAACCGGAGCCTACCAGTAGATACTCCAGTTCTCATCTCCATTTATAGCAAAGCGCTTTTGCCAATATTGTTTTGTGTACACAGTCTCTGAGATGGATGTGAGTTTTAAGAAGCAGCTACCATTGCATCCGATTGCCTTCTTTTGCAATGTCATGCCCTGGCCCTTGGCCTCTCTCCTGCCATCTATCTGCCCATACGCCACACTCAGACCTCGCTGATCCCGCCTCCTTATCTGCGTTGGCTTTGATGCCATTGCATCCCTTTAGTCGGCTGACCAGAGGCCACTCCGTTATGAGCACTGTCACAAACTACCCCATCAAGCAGCTACCCGTTTCTACTGACCACTCCATTGGCTGGTATGGTACGCTGAAACGACCGATTCTTGATTGCGTCACATCTTCGACGAAACCTCTTTGCACAATCATGCCGCTATTGGAGCCCTGGTTTCGGCTGATCTCTATGTACACGCTGGAGGGGACCCAGAGGAAATGGTCCCGCCTGCTACCAACGAGTGCTGCTATTGTTTTTCACATGCCGGCACGAAATCAAGGCTGTGGAGACTGCGCCTAAACTGCGTTTATATTAAGTCAGCTGTGCACTCGTACTGCATGATATTACACGTCCTCAAGTGAGGGATGACAGATGGGGGATGGGAATCGCGCAGACCTTCCTGCAATGTCGTGCCCTTTCAACCCGAGAGCATTTCGCCGGGGGCGTTCTCTTGGGCTTTGCTTCTTCCATATTTTGCCAGCTGAAGTAGCAGCCAATCTCAGCCAGTCATGTTCACATATGAGCTTATTAGACAGCATTTGGCCTTTCGGCACATCAGTCAGCGGATGGCGCGGACGAGCGAATTATCGGGAATTCGCGCTCGTCAAGCGCCTGCTTGCTATCCGACGGTCATCTGCAATATCGACAGTGTGCATTTGCAGGGGAGGGGAGAAGGCCGGTGATAGATGCATAGCTCTTAGCAGCTTCTATTTTATGCATTTCTGGAATGTTCCTTAGTGTTCAGTGGGGCAGAAAATTAACGCTTTTTGCAATTTACACGAATAACACACTGCGGGTCGTGGAAGAATAGCTGAATCAGAGTTGCAATTGGGTAATTATATAATATGACGCCATGTTTAGCTCGTACGAAATACACCCGATATAAATGAGCTTCCTCAGTTCTTGATGAATTTTCCCAATATCTCCATTTCTTGCTACGTGTCTCTGTTTGTTGGCGCGAGGGTGAAGTCCTAATTAGTCAGGTATGGTATTGATTGAACAATCGGCTAATCCCCCCATGAGCCTTTGCCAGAATCAGCTTGCAACAGGACTGATTAGAGGCCGCTAGCTTCATTAGTCAGTCGACGGCTAATCAACGACACAGCAACGATACACACACTGACGCACCCCTCGTTATCTCCCCAAATTCGAACGCCGAAGTCCCTCAATTTTTAGGTCTCCAACCATGGATAATGAAGTAAGAGGAGCGCCTTTAGCCAAAACGAAATCAAAGGCATCGTTTTGACCTTTATTTGATCTGAGGAAGGAGCAACCAAAGAACTGATCGGACACCAGTATCGATCCCTCCTTCCACGGTATCATACCAGCTTCCTCCTTCTCTCTTCTCTCTTCCTCCTTTCACTTCCCTCTCTTCTCTCTCGTAAGGAGCTCTTGCGTTTAGGCGCTGATCAACGACGGAGAGAAGCCCCCACGACATCATTTCACCCGGGCATATCTTACGCCTTATTGATCATTCGATTCTACGTTTGGAATATATTGGGGGAGATTTGGCGCTGGGTATTGATGGAGGGGCTTGGCTATTCAAGGGGGGACGTCGTGCTTAAGTAGTGGCCCGCATTCCCTGACCCGTTAAATGATACCATGCGCTAGGGTTATGAACAAGTCAGTATCCTGGCATGCCCCTGCTATTATTCTTACCGTATTAGTACAATCGTCAGGGCAAATCAATTTAAACCCTGGATATAATGGATACGGGGTTGCATGAAGATTGGATCTGTCTGATACATTGCACCAGCGCCCTCTTTTCCATGAATGGGAAACTCTCAAAAGGCTTGTTAGTGAGTGTGTCTTATGCATGAATCAATAACATACAAACTGTATACTTTTCTTGATTCAGCCCACGTACGTTTACTATCCTCAACTCTGTCATATGGGCATTGAATTCCCCGGTTGTCAATGTTGATCAGGACCGTTTTTCTCTTTGATCGTTTCCGACATCTCGTTATAACGCTGTCTGAGATCATTCTGTAGATGCTTTTCGGCCTGGTTCCAATGACCTCCAATCCCTGACGCCTCCGTCCTGCTCTGAATTCACAAGCACTCTACTATACTAGACTCCATAGTCATATCTACTTTGTTGCTGCAGACGCCAGGCTCAGTCTTCGTTGGAGCCAATTAAGATTTTCTTGAAAAGCCATACAGGTTGTAATCAGAAAACAGACGGCGTTAGTTGAGCAGGAAGAAGGAAAAGAATAATGAGAATGAGAACGGCATCACATAGATTAACGCTGGCACGAAGGATAATCACATTCTGAATAAAGTTCTTCTTCTTTTTAATATCATGGGTTCATAACAAAAGGGATATAAGGTTGGGTGCATTAGTGTTCTATGCTACGGCGTACCTGAGGCCGAGCCGTTGTGAAATAAGCGATATTGAATTCCTTTCATGGGCCGTTTAAGAGACAATGGCAATTAACGGTCTCATTATTGATCATCAAACTGATCAATTACAAATCGAACTATCAATCAAGAGAACTCTTTGATTGCTTTCGTGTCCAATTCAATTCGTCTTCGTCGTCTATAATCCAGACGATCATTTCGTGATTGATTGATTCTTCCCTAAAATCTTGAGCCAGATCGATTTCCTTGAACCCCACAGGCGATTTCTACGCCCTGTAACGAAGGACGCGAGGCTCCTCAGCCTCACCCCTTTTTCTCTTATGGACTTTTTCTCTCAAGCTAGTCCCTTGCTGAATGAGATTTGATACGTTTTGTGCATTATTTGATTGTAACAGTGGCGCTGATCAACTTGATGGCAAAGCACAATGATGAAATTGTTTTGAGGCCCGCAGAGGGTTGCCGAGTATGTAGCCCACAAGCGTGGATCAATGCTTGTGGTTCTAGCTGGCACGACCACGATGAAAATCCAAAGATAATCGCCAAGCATTCAAAAGTATTACAAGGAGCCATGTTAATGGTCCTGCCTATGGCAAGCGTCACTGCAAACACAAGCACATCGCTAATCCTTCAGCTTGGAGCAGTCTTATGTGGGGCTCACAGCGGTGGGGCTAAGCAGCACTTGAGTTGGTCCAAGACAAGATGTCGACCTATGCATGTCGGGGCCCCTTCTGGCTGTTGCCACTGGATGAAACTCTACAAAACATGAATAATGGCATTACGATTGGACGAGGCTGAAGCCTTCTGCGTCGCTCACTTTAGCAACGGTTCGTTGAGTCCTCTGCCCTCGGCCTCCACTTTGATCGCGATAATGCCACAAGCAGCTAGTTAATTAAGGCAGAGCGCTGAATCCGAAAATTGCATTACGAGCAGATAACCAAATTTTCTGCCATAATATGTTTTGGAGACTGCAATCTGATTCTTATATCGATCAGGGCATCAGTGGATGGAGACTGGCAAAGCGCATAATGATCATTGGCTCCGGCCAATACCCCGGCTTGTCACCCTGACTTCACTCCATGTTCCATCTCACTAAAATGTCAATAAATGCCGGACAGACCGCGCTTGGCGTCGCTGCTCTGAGGGGCTCCCATGGGAGCCATGAGCGTGGTCCATTTCCCTTCTGTCGTGATCTTCAAGACGAAGAGGAAAAATACTGATAATCAGCGACGCTCATTGCTGAGGCCGAAACAGCGAATTGATCTGGTCTGTATGCATGGACAGAGGCGCAATCGGCACTAGTGTCGCCCCGATTCCAGTCTTTCGTCTGTGTTTCTTCAGACGAGCAATTGGCCAGAGAATGGCGTCAACTGCAGCAGACGCTGTTCGTTCGTGCCATACTTTTTTTTTCTCATCTGTGTCTTTCGTTGCTCGAGGGGTGATTAGTACCCGATGGCAAATTGATTGACAATCATAACACAGCGATCCTGGCAGCTTACTACCTGTGCTCACTCAGGCGATCGTCACACTTGGTCGGCTCCCACCTGGGAAGTAGTAAATTGGCCCGTTGCTGTCAATGGCTGTCATTGTTGCAGGTGAATGGCTGCTGGGTGACGTGGCTTTTTGTTGGTTTGGACTCCCAGGAGCAGTTTGGAATCATTGAAGCCAATTACTTGGCCTTGGCGTCCGATATTGCGAAAAAGCATGCGAGTGATGAGAGGAACGATTTGAAGGGGACGAGGGGCATTAGGGAGGCCAGTCTGAAAGAAGAAAGGACTGGGCTCCGTGATTAGGGGCTGCAGCAAAAGACCCTCTCACGACCCTCAGTGTGCGCTTGGAAGGGCAGCAATAAGCAGGGAGCTGCAGCTGTAGGATGCATCGATACATTTAATTGCCTCTATTCTGCTTTGGTCGAAATCACTCACCAGCGCACTCTATACATAAAGGAAAAGGCGCATTTGCATATGCCATCCTCGTTCTTCCTGTGCATTGTGTCGGCACTTCCTTGAACTGCCATGTCGTGCTGTTTGCAGCTCTGTCTCTGTGGTATCTTTAGCCAAATCAATTCCTCGCGGGTAGAATGCACCTCTTCTCTATTGATTCCCTACTGAAGATGCAATGACTTCATCTTCTCAGCCACACAGTTCCCGCTTTGCATTCTAGACCGCCAAAAAACAATGCTGCCAGCGCAAGACTCAAAGAGAGATGGCCGTAATACGAAATTAAGGTTCGTCTTCTGCAGACCGCCTTCTTCCCTCGCTTCGTCTTAACACAATTTGCTGCACTCATCCTATTTGTCCAATTTGCGACCCAGAACTGCGCCAAAGCTGCCGAGCAGACTGCAGATTCACGCTTGCCAGGCACTGTGTTGCTCGTAAAAGCCGCGCGAAGTGTGCTGCGACTGTCATACGCCTCCCGTATCATCCGTTTTTATAGGCTTATCACGAACCGTACATCACAAATGACCCGAGATGCGTATCACAACGCGCCACAAATCGAGCAGGGGGTAGGGCGATATTATTTGGAGCGGGCAAATCTCCGTTTGACTCCGTTCTGACCGCGCTCGAAATGAGGGCCTAATACTCTTCCTGTGGCAGAACCTGATGCGGAAAATAGACTCTGATTGCATGCCAACCACTATCATAAATAGCACCCAGGACAAGGGGCGGTGTCTGGTCGATGCTGCTTGCATGCTTTGCTTACGATAACTGCTAAATGACATCCCTAATACCATTGATCATGTAACTCACCTTCTGCAGTCCGTGGACTGGCTGCTTTTGATGTAATGAACAGATTGTGATTACATGATTCCTACTTGTTAATCTCGTTCAGTCGACCACCTTCTTCGACTTGTAATTACCCAAGCTAGGTTACATAAATATTATGTCATCTTTTGCAATTGCCCCAATCTCGGGCTTAACACGGGGTAATGCAAAGTCTTTACTGAGCGGAGTAACTTAATTTGGTGAACAAGTCCAGGGGTCTAATCAGTGATCACGGCTACCAATGTCGCTTATAACCAGATTCCAAGAGTGGACACAAGGTTCGTATTTATATATACGAGGGTTGTTTGAAAAGTTCTCGACCTAAAGTAGAACCCGTTATCACAAAATGTTGAAATTTGAATAATGAGGTGGACAATAGATAGAAAATAGATAGAAAATAGAAAATGTTCGCCATGGTCGGCTGTCGTCAATCCCTTTGTTTTGTTGATAATTATAAAGGCGGGAGGGAGTTGGTAATGTTATATGATATATAGCAGCCGTGGTAACATCTAATTATGTGCCATTGAACATACGTATACATAGTGTTCAGATTGGGAAAAACTATTTAGTTCGAAAATTTTAAATTGCGGCATTAAGTAATATACAGTTTCCAGTTCACCTTTCAATCCACAAAACAGACATGCAGAACAAACTTGATAATGAAACAGCATAAACATACTTGAATTTGTGAACACACTCTTCAAGGTTGACCAACCATAGAACCATCCTGTACCAAGGGCACCGTAACCAGATCCCACGCGTACATTTGCAGAACCAGCCACGCAACTTACCTGGGTGGAATCATGTCTGCCTCTGATCCGCATGAGCCATAAAAGTGGTATTTTCTTAGTTCAGTAGAGTGCAGCAAAAGTGTTCATTGCGTGTGTCGTTTTCACGCGCTACCAATCGACCAATAGCGGCGATCGAGCCCGCCGGAACGAACTGCGTGCCTTGTCCAGACCCTAACCTGGTGCAATTTCTTCTGGGACTAATTCCAATACCATTTGCAGCCTCAACCATCCTCCTTGATCACCTGCTACACGCATACCTTGCGCTCTGGGCAGCCGACTTATTGAGGCTTTTAAATTATTACTGAATGCTCTAAACAAAAGCGGAGGAATTTGAGTCCAAAGTGAGTCATTGTGGAATGTCTGCCGGTTGGGATGTTCCAGCTGTGGAATGTTTGGAGCGACTTCTTCCTGCGGAAGATTACTTCTCGGTCTTGTGTTTTTGTCTTTTCTCTGCGGTGGGTGCAAACGAAGTGTGTGTGTGTGTGTGTGTATGTGTGTGTGTGTGTGGAATTGCTGAATTAGTGCTGTAATCCCGTTATGGTAATTTCAAGGACTTGTAGAGAAAGAGCTAGGGGGCATTTTGAAGGTTTTCGTCAGGATCTAACATCAAACAATGATAATTCCACATCTAGTCTTCAGTTATAATAATTCAATGACTATATATTTCATTGAGCTGTATGTATAATCAGTCTGGAATTTAAGTCTCATAGCTTGCTTGATTTATCGTATATATTTTATGTCCACAATCAGTGCCACAAACAGGCGCTACGTTAACATTAGTGCAGTTCTGGACGTAAACAATATTCAAAGCTGCAATGCTGACGATGTTACACAGATTCAATTTAGCCGTCAGAACTGGCATAAAAAAATGTGAATATCGAACGGCGCGGGATCAGCGGTTACAGCAAGCTCTCTAAATGCAAATGAGGCATCTTATATGAGAAGCTTTGCACCTCTTCGGCGTTGATTTCGCCGATTTTCGTGATGGAAGCCGCATACTATGCTGCAGACATTACATTATTCATGACCTCTTTTGGGCCCAAGCTCTGAACGAAATATGCTTGCACGATTCATCCACTTACAATTGAATCAACAACGTTGCCAATCGAGTTCATCCTCTTTTGTTGGCAGCATCAATATTTTCTAAACGATAGATTCAGTTAGCTATCAAGGAGCCTATTTTCCTGATAACCACCCCCTCCCCCAATAAGCATTTCTTTACATCGCAGTGCCGAATTTATGGAATGCGATTTTTATTTTTATAAAATCAAATTCTGGATCATTTTCCCCTCGTGTTCGCATCACTGCGCGTGAGATATAATCGCTGATAGGTTGATATTAGGTTTATAACATACCAGTAATACAAATAGGTCTCTTACTTAATTGATGGAGAATCCAAGTGAAACATGTTGGATGGCTTCTAATGACCCGAGGGATTTCGCCATTTACATTCGTTGTTACATGGAGGCCCAAATGCCGGACGACATCTACATAAGAGTGATTTCAAGTACCAAGCACACTTTATTTGCATAGCTAACATTACGCAAAGTGTAATTATGTCAATTATGCCATTCGTTGGATTCGATAGCCTTATGGCCCGTTAGGACATCTTTCAGTTATTATCTCAGCATTTGGATATTGTTTCATGTAGCTAGATAATACTAGTTACGCAAGAGGTAAAACGCGTCATCAACCTGTGAATCTAGATATTAAAATCCTCAGTGAAAGCGCGATTAAATGTTTACTATAAGTTTACAAGTTTCAAAATCAGTTAACTGTGTACGTTACCGTCATATTAATTGGCACTTTCATTTGTAACAATTGCCAATTACAATAATTATTGGGCCATGAAATCCCTTGTTGCTTATGTCACCAGGCTTTTATTACAAACACAATTACGCCAATATTATCATACACGGAAATCAGACTGGCAATGGTATGCTATTAGCCTATATCCAATGATGAGAGATTTCGGAGAGAGATTGTCAGATATAACAATGCATTTGAATTTCATTTATTCACAATTAAATTCAACAGCACATACCAAACATAGGCTGGGTTTTATGCCCAATTTCTCACTATTCTTAATCCCTCGTGTGCTTTGCTTGCCTTTTTTTTCCCTAATGATTTATCTATTTGCATTCTTTTTTTGTTGTATTTTTTTAAAGACGTAATTTCTCTATGGAATATAACCCATGCCTCACATTTATGTAGCGGCAGTATTGCATACACCTTTCAATTAATTCAGTTCTCTCCTATAATCCAATGCCATATATTATAAATAATCTTCAAGCCATGATTATGCCCAATTACACCACGTTGAATATATTTATATATTAATTACGCTAATTCTGACTTGTTTATTGTTTTATCAGCTACGGTGATGATGTCCGATGAGAAGCGCTTAATCAAGTTCTTGCTGGAGAACTACGAGCGAGTCGGGATTGTCGGTCGACCTGTCTACAATACTTCAGACACAGTCAGCGTTCGTTATGGGCTGGCTTTGATTCAAATCCTTGATTTGGATGAGAAGAACCAAGTACTAACAACGAACGTATGGAGTCGATATGTAAGTATGATTTTGATGAAAGGGTAGTTCTGACCGGCATATTCTCTCTTATCTTTATTGCAAATAAGCTCAAAGCAGGTGCTCATAAAGGTTTTCAATTGATGTAAAACATAGTCGTAACATGACAGGTTGATTACCTTTTGGGTGCGCAGTACCACGTCGCATCTCTCTCGGTGTTGGTAATGATTATATAATATCATCTTGTACGCTGGCTTGTCTGAATGAACTAAGATTCATGCTTCCATTAACGCCACAGCAGATCGCCGCGTGGTATGAGTACAGAGCGACTGGATTGCACGGGAAATGAGTACGTGACTAAGACGTTTGGTGAGAGGCCTTGAGTGGCCTGTGTGAGGTTTTATTGCGACGTTTACAATGGGTTCGGCAAGATTGCGTCGCACCAGAGTTTTTGGTCAAAGAACACTCATCTGGGGTAATACTATCAACATACCATTGCAGTACATTTGAGAGAGAACCGAACAAAAAAAAACCCAGTTCCACAATCGTAAATGACATGGGAGTCACTTGGGAAAGCGAGTATAGCACGAAAGAGAGAACTCTCGCAGTTTTCCGTGATAATCAGATTGTGGACACCAATGGGAATTGAGCTCACAGCTCCAAAAGTTCAATGTTCAACAAAGTGTACGAAGAATCGGGCGGATCATGCACACCATTTGAAAAAGGCAGAGCAATTGGGATTGTATATATCAAAACAACAATGATGAGAATGAACACGTTATTCGAGTTCTTTCATCACCGAATGTCCTTGGTATGTATATCGATTTGCTACAGTATACATCTGAACAGTGCATTGAGATGAGCGAGGTAAAACTAGGCATTATCTCGACATGCGTGCATAACAGGACAGAAAGAGCGACATAATCGGGTTTCTTTCGCCTGATAACCTCGTTACTGACGGAGGAACCCCTCTTTGATGTGCAATAATCTCCCATGAAATGTTATGCAACTGTTAGGATGAAATGCGATCAATTCCGGAAGCTCGCCTTGAAGGATTGGATGGGGTGTAATTATGCTGAAGGTGTTTTTTACTTGCACCTTCAGTCAACCTTCCTGTAAGAAGATATCCATTCCTGGAATGAATATGTTTTGTTAGATAATTATATCTATAGAGTCACATATTCCCTTTTTTTAAGTTCACCCGTGTGCACTCTTACTGAATTAAGGGTCATGGGTAAAATAGCCTTGATCACCATTGCAGGCGCATGATTAAATGTCGTATTTAAAAATGGTTCAAGCTGTCTGGTTTAATTCGGTACATACTTGACTTAAGATTATAATATCCTAAGGGCCTGCCTTTACCTGAAGTATTGGAGTAACAACGGAGTACAAACCGGACGTGACTCAAAACACCAAGTAGGCGGAGCGGAGTGTTCGGTCAGCAGCGATGCAAGCGGCCAAGCAATGAACTTAGCATGGGTTTCACGAGGCAATCAGACTGCAATTGGAGTCTTTCAAGTGGACTCAAATCAATTTACTTCGAAGACTGCGTCAAGGGAATGAAGAAGTGGCTTAATGTTCTGAGATATTGCTATGGCCAGTACAGGCAAACCTTGAGACGAGTTAGGGTCAATTTCAGCGTATCACATCGTACGAGCTTCGTGTAAAATGAGATTTTTATCAACACTGTGATAGAGAACGTACTGTCTATTTCGCCAAAAAGGACCTGTCGATCATATCAAAAGAGAAAAGATACAGATCGTCCTCGGATTTCGCGATCGTCAGCTTATCAATCAATTGTGACAAGATGAATTCAACGACATGGACATTTTCTTATGAAATCCAATGGGCTTTACCGAGCCTTGTGGGACAGTTCGTCAATCACTGCATACACGGTGAGCATAATCTTAAAGTGATTCACGTAGAATGGCAAACGAGCGATAATTATACGACCCATGGTAGATACAGATCTTACTGGAAAATAGAACGCCCCGGATGTCTGCATTTCTCGTAGATTGTAATACATTATGATGCCCATCATAACGCACTCATGTCTAGAGCAGCTCTGTTCTATTTTCCAGGGAGGATTTTCGTCACCATGGAGATGAAAGCAGCATTACTGAGAAGCAAACGGACACTTGTTTACCTGATGAACATAATTCATTGTATAAACAAATAAACAAGTCAAATGTTGATGAAAATTGCCTGCATTCGAGTTGTTTAAGATCTTTATGAAATTACAAGGCTATGATTGATTCATCGTGACGTCATACTTCCAGCTCTGGAATGATATTCTGCTGAAGTGGAATCCACAAGACTTCGGAGGCGTGGACCACGTGCGGGTTCCCGCAACCAAGATCTGGACGCCCGACATTGTCCTATACAACTAGTGAGTGATACTTTAAATTTCACTAGAGCTGTGTCCATGCCGATATTAATTTCAGCGCCGATACTCGATTAAGAGAGCATCGAGAGGCAATGGCGGTTGTGTCCAGCGATGGAACTGTACTCTGGATCCCAATGGCGATCTTCAAAAGCACCTGTTCCATAGACATCACACACTTCCCGTTCGACCAGCAAACTTGCATCATGAAATTCGGAAGTTGGACTTATGATGGTTTCAATTTAGATGTCGATTTCTACGACGACTTAGAGAGTGTGGACATCACGGACTATATCGAATCTAACGAGTGGAAGCTGCTCGCTTACCCGGCCATCAAGAACGTTAAACAGTACCCTTGTTGTGACGAGCCATACCCTGATCTGACTTTTACGCTTGTACTCAAACGTATCGCTGCGTTTTACAACTATATCCTGATCCTACCATGCGTCCTCCTGTCATCATTAACCCTCGTCATCTTCTGGCTCCCACCTGAGTCACCAGCGAAAATGATGCTAGGTAAGGACATCTTGAATTTCATAAAATTAAAAAACACCAAAGATTCTATTATAACACGATGCGCAGCTCATTGCGGGCGGCGGGCGGCGGGCGTCTTTCAACTGTCCAGACATGCTTGATTTTGCAACAGTGATTGCATTATAACTATTGTATAAGTCAGCGAATCAGAGATCAGCTCAAACAGCAATGCTTTGTGACGATCTCGATTTGGCGGCGTTTCAGTTACGGCGAAATGAATAATAGGCAGAGATCCCGAGCTGCACATATTGTTATCATAAGATCTTTGCACTTACTTTGATTAGAAGAAATAAATGCATTATTACGTGCACTTTTGGAAACAAATAATTATAGCATGATGTGATTAATGCACCGCATTATTATAATTTTCAATGTTTTTATTATTTATTTGTTTTGCCTTCCGAATTTTAAATCGGATATATAGTCCACTATTGACACCCCTATCCATGACACCTCTCCTGCTTATATGTTCATCTCATCACTTTATGTTCTCTCTCTCTTTCTCTGTCTGTCTTTCTTGCTCACTCTTATGCATTCCTTTGCTACGACGTGTACATCAACTAACAAATCCAGCGTGTCAGAGGCTAAACAGTATAAAAAATGATGATTGATGATGTTTAATTTAACAGGTATGAATATATTTGTGGCCTTCTTCGTGTTACTTCTTCTTCTGGCCGATTCTACGCCTCCTGCTGCGAGTTCCATTCCGCTCATAGGTAAACACAGAACCAGCAACGTCGACGTCACCCAGTAGGATTAACAAACACCCCCTCTCCTTCACCCCTAGTGCTGCTGTGATCTTTTGCCTTGTGCATGTTTTCATTTTTGGTTATTTTCTGTTCTTCTACCTTAAGTTCTTCTACTTGCTCTTAATATCACTGATGACGGTGTGTAATTACCAACAGGTATGAACGTTTTCGTCGCCTTTTTCCTTTTGCTCCTCCTACTGGCTGATTCAACACCGCCTGCCGCCTCGTCAGTACCTCTCATTGGTATGTACATGTGTGCACTCTTCCTTTCTGTATACCTATTTTATGTTTTCACATTGTTTTCCTTTTATTCCCATAGTTACCCCACTATCTCCTTAAGCATGAAATCATTCCTTCCCATCTTGAATTCTTCACTACTTTCTTTGGTGTTTCTTGCATGGGTGTTTTTCTTCGGTGTGAAAGACGGATCGACTTTGTGATGGTCCTGACATGAATGTGATTAGTCTTCGTTGCTATATACCTGCTTCTAGCTGATCCCCATCACCTACTAGTCATCTGGATTCAATAATTGTGTCTAATTAAAATTTAGTCAACCCTGGATGACAGGTGTTAATTGTGGATATTTGATCTCTTTCAGGAGCTTATTTCTGCCTCAACATGATCCTTATCACCTTATCCACCTTCCTATCAGTCATTGTCATCAATTTGTACTTCCGAGGGGACAAGAAAAGCAGAGTACCTAAGTGGCTGAAAAGGGTAGGTCACTCCATCCTTGCACCAACAATCAATATTCCTTCACTTAAGCATTCTTGACACTAAAAGCTTTCATACTACATGGGCTATACAAAGCCCGATAAGAACAACGTGGTTGTTTATGGTGTCATTGAAAAAACAAAAAATCGTATTTTGAGCACCTCGTTTCAGATCATGGTCGATGGATTGGCACGTATCATGTGCATGAATGAGGTTCTAGATCAGGATCCACCGCGGGCCCCAGAGCGACACGCTGTGCCCACAAATGCCTCAGAATGCACGTCGCCACATAGCAGGCGTCACACAAAAGATCGCAAGAAAATCAAATGTCCCGAACTCAAATACAACAAGTTCCAACCGCCTGTTATGGACTATCGAGACGGCATGAATTCGACGCCTCGATCACAACAACATTTCAGTTTGCCGACGCAAGAACAGCAGCAGCCACAGCAACCACGGTCACCTCTACATAGTCAAGCGCTAGAAACTGACATTCGAGAGATAAAGAGAATTCTCAAAACGTATATGAATCGGATTCACGAGAAAGACGCGCAAGGGAAAATAGCAAAAGAATGGAGGATTGTTGCCAGGGTGCTCGACCGACTTTTCTTCTTCATGTACGTTAGCACAATCGTCGTTTCATTGGCTACCATATTCCCCCGAGGCTGATGATATGATTAAAACAGATGCCGACATACATTTTGCCATTTTCCCAAATACAAACCCAACAGGTCGTCAAGTCATCTTCCATAATTATATACAAACAAACAAACAAACACAAACAAATAAACGACGTCGTATGTTATCATTCGGTGCTACAATGCTGTTACTCTCCTCTATCCTTGTCTACGTCATGCCTCCAGACAACCTTCTCTTTCCACGAAATCTACAGCGACTTCCTGGAAACGTTATGATTTTGTTTGCTGAGCTGTTCATCATAACGCCTGGTCGTGATTGTGGGGACCTCTGTTCTTTCAATCGTCGTGTATCATAATGTAAATAGACCATCCACTATCTCTATCTTTTTAGAACTCATCAACAGTCGTGCATATCATCTTAATTTCAGGTCATGTCTATACTTCGTTACTTGGTTTTCACTCTGTCTACAAATTCTCTTAGTAACCCTTGTGCCCTCCACATCAAAGGAGAAATATAAACATGCGCTTTGTGTTTCTCGTGAGTTGAATACTGCGCCAAATTTGAATCATGATTCTGAAGAAGACGACAAAAACAATCTCTATTTTGAAGCCTTTTGGGTGGATATGTACGATCACATTTTGAATCTGCGCGCAGTTTCTGACTCATAGAAACGCAAGCTCAATAAGTCAGAATCCCGTACAAAATGGGTGTCCTGACAAGTTGTACCAAAAAATACTCTTCGTCTTTTTATGTTAAACACTTGACGCTGTTTATGTTGACTTGTTAACCGATTTTCTGTTACCGTTCTCAGTAGGATGCCAGTGAAGCAAAATACCCAAATTCGTAGTAGTACTGGACTCAAGTTGAACGTTGTGCGTTGGTGTTTTGTATCAGACCTTGTCATAGCATGCGATTCCGTATTATTCATCGTAATAATCTTGTAAAAGCCCGGTTGGAGGCGAAGAACCCATTAGCTGAAATGCGTATGCAGCATGTATATGCTTCACATTTCATACGCATTGTATTAATGTGTATACCTCATGATTTCAATTGTGTATGGTTCCCGATGGGGGCTCATCGGATGAGAGGCTCAAAATAAACAAATACAATAATACCACCAATACTGTGTGTACCTTTTTCTCTCTGCCTACCTTCCCATTAAGACGTACCCTAAACAATTAAGCTGAAAAATACACAGCAACGTCTTGATATTCATTATACATGTATGGTCATGTATTAGATAGGTCTAAATAATGCACCAATTGAAATATGCTGGGAAACCAACTGTAGGCTGGGTTGAGTTAAGAGCTGATATATTATTCTAATGTACAATATAAGAAGCCCAGAAAATGGTAAGTAGGTGATAGATAACGATGACCTTAGAAAGGACATGCTTCTGCTCCGTCACAGATCGTTTTTTAATGCCCTAGCTAGCACAATTGATACCATTGCTGTGCATGTATCTATCTCTTCTAACAGTCGTGGATCGACATTTTACTGAAATGGAATCCTGAAGACTACGGCGGGGTAACCAACATCCGGGTACCCGTGAGCGGGATTTGGACCCCTGATATCGTCTTATACAACTAGTGAGCGTGTCATCACGTTTGACTTAATTAATTAGTGCTTTTTATTCTCAGCGCTGACACTCGTTTGAAGGAGCAGCGTGATGCTCTGGCTGTTGTCTCGAACGATGGATCCGTCCTCTGGATCCCGATGGCCATCTACTCTAGCACGTGTCCTATAGACATTGTATACTTCCCATACGACTCCCAAGAATGTCACCTAAAATTTGGAAGTTGGACCTACGATGGTTTCAAGTTAGATGTTGATTTCTATGATAGCTTAGAGCAAGTGGACGTGACTGACTACATTCCCAGCAACGAGTGGACCTTAATGGAGCACCCTGCAAAGAAGAATGTCAAGTTCTACCCCTGCTGCAAGGAACCTTACCCTGATTTAACATTTACCATCAGAGTGAAACGTCTTGCGGTGTTTTACAGTTTCATACTTATTCTGCCTTGTGTATTACTGTCAGTGCTGACACTAGTTATATTCTGGCTGCCACCCGAGTCGACTGCAAAGATGATCCTTGGTAGGTACTTTGGGTTCATTTAGATTTTAGCCAGTGATTCATATTTTACAGGTATGAACATTTTTGTCGCTTTCTTTCTGTTGCTGCGAATTTTGGCTGATTCAACCCCACCTGCTTCTTCGTCTGTACCTTTGATTGGTGATGACTTAATATGATACTGATGTGTATTGAATAACTTTGTTCATTTCACAGGAGCTTACTTTTGCCTCAACATGATTCTGATCACTTTGTCGTCATTCTTATCTGTCATTGTTATCAACCTTTATCACAGGGCTGACAAAAAGAATAGAGTTCCTGAATGGCTGAAAAGGGTAAAGATATGAAATATTATACATGTATCATGCAATTAAACGTTTGGTACATTCGTAATAACGTTGCATGCTCACGCAAGCATAGCTACATGAATGCTCGTGGAGGCAGTATATACGGAGACATTGAATAACGGTTAACTTTTGAGACCATCATAATTGTAGTCGATGGCATGTGTCTTGATCGTGATGCTGTATTTTAACTCTCTTTTCAGATCGCAGTCTACGGTCTCGCCAGAGTGTTCTGCATGGAGTTCGAGCAAATCAAACGACCAAGATCCCGCCATGTTGATCACGTGACGCATGTGATCGATGGCGGCAGCAGCACTTCCTGTTCTGGTCGGAAAGAAAAGCGAAAGAAGCGAATCCGTTCGCCGGTTTTAACCTACAACAAGTGGGAATCATCGGCGATCGACTGTCCCCGGGACAGTCCCATCGCTCCTCGGTACCAGCGACATGGCATCACCCCTGACCACTCTCCTGTCCATGCACATATGTTCGAAGGCGACGTGAAAGAAATCAAGCGTGCTTTACGCGCGTTCACCAACCGCGTCTACGACCGAGAGTCTCAAAACAAGATAGCACTCGAGTGGAGGGTGGTGGCTCTCGTTCTTGACCGCCTCTTCTTCTTCATATACCTGACCGCTATCCTGGTCAGCCTGATGACCATCTTTCCATGGAAAGAGGTCCTCTACTATTTCCCCACCACAGAACCGGATGGAGTGAATGGCGTCTGAGTTATGAGATGAGGATCTCTACAAATATTGACGTTATCTTGCTCTTAGCAGATTTAATGCGTTCTTTATTTATAGTTACTTTGGACAATTGGATTTGCAGTTTGGGGCATTGGTATTTGATTGGTTGGCTCAAAGGTCCTTATATGTATCAGCGTCATAGTTCTTGTGCAGATCTGAGTGACGCCTTTGTTTGTGAATATCTTCCGTTAGTGTCGTATTTACATATTGCCTAAACCATACACCCGTTTATTGCAGTTCAGGCACCATCAAAATGCAATAACTATTTGAATGCAAAAGGTGCAAGAGAAAACATTCATAAAACATAGTTGCAACAGTATATGGTGACTGGTACAGCTAAAATTATATGTTTGGAAACTGGTGTTAGTTCTTTTGTCACGTTTTGCATATGTCATCAGTGGTAGTCCATATGAGTTACATAATGGGTTGGTGTTTGGTGACCTGGGCACTCATAATTATTATACCGTTGGTCACATTTTATATGGACGGCACTATTAGCATACTATCATAATTATTACGTTGTGATTTGGACGTTTTCTTCTTGTTCGTTTACCAGGATGGAAACAGTAATATTATTACTTGAATAAGATATAATAGAATTAGAATGTTTTCACTATATTATTGAATAAACATTATCAAAAAAAAAAAAAAAAAAAAAAAAAAAAAAAAATCTGTTCACTTCGTGCATTTTGTTGTTGTGTAAGGGAGATAGCCTGGTTTGCCGGGGGTAAATTGCAATGCTAAATGAACGCCTACTTGTTGTTGTACAATTGGGAAATAATTACTTCAAATAAATATCGCTAATATATTTCGGAAATTACGCCACTGTTCTTTTTAACGTTGTGGTGAAATTAAGAGCTATAAGATAATTATTTAGTGGTATGACTGCGGTGCATAATTCGCGATGTGCAGCCTAACATGTTACATAAAAAAATATGTTTTATAAAACCGTTTATTCAATAATAATTATTATATTTTGATCCATGACTTCCTCCTCTTGCATGTTTTCCAGTTCACTGTCTTCATGTGCAATATATGTCCACCTCTTTAGTATTGATATGAGATACATGTAGAATAATTTTATTGTTGTACTTTAATAATACTAGCTATATCGTGATATAATAGTATTATATATCACTTGCGCTTAGGATCGTCTAATATCTGAGAGTTTATCGATCACTACAGCACTGATCGACTGTAATGACTCTCGAGTCTGATACAGCTGGAGGAAGGTTCATGAAAGTAAACGCTGCAACAGAACTCTATCTCATACCGTTAAGGAGATACAAAGCCAAAATTATACCAGAATTATAGTCATTTCAGCTACATGTTAATGGCTTTAACATATGGGGGGAAGTTTGGAAAGCAAATACCGGTAGTATCTTTCATCATTCAAATACGGGAGTGAGAGATCATCAATGATGTGGAGTAATACAGATGGAGCATCCAATAGGAATTCAGCTCTGAAAATATGCTCGCGAGATTAGCTTTTGGCGGTAGTCTCTGTGAAGTTCCGGTGCGTTATGGCTCTGGCTTAATGGTAATCATAACGTTCTCCATTGTAAGTCAGCCTACATAAAATACTACTAATTCTCTGTAGAATGCATTACATTTCACAGGACGAGTACTTGTCAAAAGGATACTAAAATTTCTGAGAAAAACGTATTATTTTAATTTTAATTTGTTTTTTCTGTATTTTGGTTGAGAGAAAGAGAGACAGAGAGAAATTGTTTTTCGAATGAGAACCATGAGATTTATTTGATGATGGGATCAAAACAAATTATGAAATGAGAAAAACAAATTGAAAACAGTAGGACAAAAATTAATTAAAGAAGAAAAGATTAATAATGGAATGCATAAAAAAAGGCCATTGAGTGCAATTAATGTTGAACTTTCTGCCGAGCTAAATTCAGAGGTTTTGCAATTTTCAATTCATTTAAAAGAAATGTAAGTGGCATCTGAATGATAAGGAGATATACATGATCAATTTTTAAAATTTAAAGATAAATTTACCTTTTTTTTTCTTTATTTGTCACATTGTATATGAAGCACGAGAGAAATAAATGAAGTCTCTCTCTCTCTCTAAAAGGGTAGATTCCTGAATTGAAGAGTATAGGCTCTGACGGAATAATCAGGTGCTATAATTATTAATAATAACATTATT
>KB293691.1:0-26125 GCA_000328365.1 Capitella teleta | reverse complement strand
ATATATATATATATATATATATATATATATAAATAAACTGATTGTAATTCTTCAGTTCAGTTCATAATCATTCATGGAATATTATAGTGCCTATGCTTCAGCACCCACACCCCCTCCCTCCTCCATAGACAATAAAGAAAGCAAATGAATAAATCACGAAAAAAAAAATATGTATATAATTATAAATAAAAATAACATGAAATAAATTCGCCCACCTTCCAGATGCTTTCTCTCGCGCGTGGAATAAGAGCCATTTCACAAGAATCGGTGATTCCCAGAGGAATAGATGATTTCCAAAAGGAGTAAGTCAGAAAATACAAGAAGTGTAGAAGAACTAAGTCAGAGTCGCCGATATGAGCACAAACTGAAATTTTGAATCAGCGGAAAACGGAAGTTGATATGCAGGTAATTTGAATAATGAATATTCATTATGTGACGTCACTACTTTGTGTGTGAAACCTGTTGATTTCTACAGGACATCGATTCATCGCCAATTCCGCTCGCTGCGAATTGTTTCCCTATCTAACCTCCAAATTTCACGTCTCTAGTATAGCATGTTCTGTATTAGGCCGAGAACTTTTCGAAAAACCCACGTATAATTTCAGATCAGAAATTCCAGCTTTCAAGCATAGTGTTTGTTGGTGATGGTGGTTGTGTCATGAGAATTTGAATATTAACATATATTATGCTAAAACGCCATTATAAAATTCCTCTCGTCGCCTACTCGTTAATAATTTATACTTTTCAATAGGGATGTGGGAGAACTACAACATTTTAGTGTATTATCAATTTAAAAGAAAAAAATAGCTGTAAATATATCGCATCTCTGGGGGTTTCAGTGCATGCAGGCTTGTTTCATGTGGCGATATAAGAAGGCCCAGCGCAGTTTGCAGCATGTCTGCTCAGCACTAAATCGAGTACAAAGAAATCAAGATTGATTGGTACGTGTGTTTATTTTGCATATTCATAATACTATGATTTAAAGTGTGCAGTAGATCTACTGCAGAATCAAAACTGTGAGCTTATGGAATACTTTAGAGAATCGATTCCGGAAACTTGTCGCATGGCGAATACTGATAAGACAAGTGAAAACTAGTTTATCCTAGCACTAGACTCAATATTGATGATGTGCGAATTCGCCATCTTCCAATGCATATTATCATGTGTTAGAGATTTGTTGTGCTTCTCTCTGCATTCCCTTAATTTACAATGTGTATAGGTGTGAATAGAAGAGGCTACTCGTATTTATTATTTAAGGAGATAGTCCCTTATTATGTTTGGAAAAATACTAGATTTTATCTTTCAAATACTGTTGTAAACTGGAATAGTCAATCTCTGGAAATTTTGAGACTGGCAACTTGTGCATACCAGCATAAAGCGATTATCATTAATGATCAAGCCTGTGTCTCGACATGCTTTAATTGAGCAGAGCCAGGTGATGTTGATTAGAGCAACTATCCGCGACCACAAATATTCAACCAGCGGAAAACTATCGTTGTCCAATTGCGAAAAACACATTCCATGAAAAAAATGATGACCGCTTAATTGTCACCACGGTAACCGACTGTCGCGAAATATACCTGAATCGATGCATAATCGATCTTTCACAAGAATAAATTCTCTGGACGAATAGAATCGTCTACAAAATTTAATCTTTAGGTCTAATATATTCAAGTCGGAATTGTATGTGCAAAGGTCACCGTTTTATTTTTATACAGAGATACTCAGTGTTATTATTACTCAGTGTTATTATTATTCCTGCTATAATTAAGTCACATTGAAGAGCAGGGCTCTATTTCATGAACGTAGTTTAGCTCGGATTAACAAGGTTAAGCTGATCCTTATTCTGAGTATACAGTGCATGTTGTTTCATGAAAACGTGTTTAACAACTTTAGGGTTAACGCACCCGATGGCAATGGATTGTAGGAGCTCAATGATAGACGCAAGTCAATTGAGCTCTTCTGAATCCACTGTCTTTTAGAAGAGCATGCACTCGTATATATACACTCGTGAATCCAGATGGGGGATCCCCTGTGAGATCTCAGAACGTATCTGCTCAATCACAGTGCATGGATAAACCAATGAGTTGTTCGTTAAGCGACCGTGAGCATATTGCGTTGCCCAGTGAAAGTCAGTGAAGCGGTATTTGATCGAGTCACTACAGGATCAACTGCTCGGCGTAGCACACTTCAACAATAAACACTTCAAAAATAGGCAATAGGAGATGAAACAAATGCATGGTTAATTTAATCATTACATCTCGGTTCCTTTTTATGCATTTCTGGGGCACAGAAATCACACCATTAATATTCCCATAAAAAATAGACACCCTCTAATTCGCAATTCTTTAGGGCAATCATAACGCATTTCAGTGACCCTCTAAATTAAGAATAGAGGGCCTCACAGAACAAAGAAAACTGCAAATTTAGTGATTTTCAGAGCAATACGTTTTCAAAAAATATACATTCCATGGTTATTTGTCTAATATCTGATCTCTGCTCCGCTCACAACAAGCAGTGCACTCAAGCATGGCACTTGTTAAACCAACTTCCTTCCTTCAGCCGAACTTTTATCTATCTCACTCCCCCTCCCGTCGTGGTTACACATGTGTTGCCTTATCTCCCGACCTCTGTCGCCCTGATCGAGGCCTAGGACACGTTGCTTAGCATCCAATGCCAGCCATGCATGAGGTATTTTGGAGTGAGTGCTTAGTGAGTAATCACAGCATGAGGTCGTAGAGGAAGGGGCTGCCGTAAAATTCGTTTGTGCTATAATTTCATTATGGAATGGCTGACCAAATTATAGTTTCTAATTACCCATAGTATCCGTGTTAGCCGCCAACGATAGGCCTGCATGATCAAGCAATGACGACCAGACGAAGAACTTGAAATGGTTCTATTTGTATCAAATGAACTCACAGAATCTATTCTCTAGTCTATGCCATAATCTCACAGTTTTGATTCTGTAGTAGATCTTATAGTTCAACAGAATCGATTCTGTAAAGCAATGATGACCAGACGAAGTATTTCAAATGGTTCTGTTTTATCAAATAAGCTCACAGAATCGATTCTCTAAGCTATGTCATTCATCAACAGAATTGATTCTGTGACGCTTTGAAGTCAGGGCAATATGTGCTTGAGATGGTTCTGTTCGTATGAAATAAGCTCACAGAATAGATTCTCTGGAGTATTCCATAGATCTACAGAATTGATTCTGTAGTGGATTTTATAGTTCAACAGAATCGATTCTGTGATGCATTGAAGTCAGGGTGAAATGCTTGAGATGAATCTATTCTTATCAAATAAGCTCACAGAATTGATTCTCTGGAGTATTCCATAAGCTCACAGTATTGATTCTGTTGAGGACCTTATAGTTCAACAGAATAGATTCTGTGATGCATTGAAGTCAGGGTGAAATGCTTGAAATGGTTCTGTTCGTATTTAAATAAGCTCACAGAATCGATTCTCTAGCCTATCCTATAAGCTCACAGTTTTGATTCTGTAGTGGATCTTATAGTTCAACAGAATTGATTCTGTGATGCTTTGAATTCAGGGCAATGTGCTTGAAATGGTTCTGTTCTTATCAAATAAGCTAACAGAATTGATTCTCTATGCTATGCCATTATAGTTCAACAGAATTGGTTCTGTGATTCATTTCATAGTATACATTTTTAAAGGGTTGGGTTACCCCCCCCCCCCCCCATCTACTTTAAAAGTTACGCCATTTTCAACTTTTAAAATGTTACCTGTTTTCTCAGCCTCGAGTGACGTAATCACATAAGCAGTGTGTTTTATTAGAAATAAGCTCTTATTTTCTTGATTAATGCTTAATGGGGTTTTGTCCGATATAAATATACTTCTCTGTAGAAATGTCACTCATTTTGGAGGCTATTATCATAGTTCTTATGAGCCTATGACAGTGACAATGTGTACGCATATAATATGTGCGTCCACTTTTCGCAGGATGGCAAGTTTTCGCGTGACACCGGAACTCTTTTCTTTATTCTGCGGAGTGCGGTTCTACTTTGGCATCTTTAACGCGGCAAATTTAATTTCTCCTTGCTTATCAGTTCAGTTTGTCGTCAGCCTTCTCAGAGAACATAGCTATTACGCAATCTTCCTCGCGATCGTTCAACACAGATTTCAACGGCATATCTCTTTCTTCACAACGGTAAGTTATCCTTAGCATAATTATCGAGAGCTTTTGGGTATAATGATGTGAAATTTTGCTCTAATTCAGTATTATTCAAGACGCTAAGAGTTTTGAAGTTTGCCTACGTATTAGTCAACCGTGTTCATGCGGTTCACCTGTTCACTGGACGAATGGCTTTTTTTGTCAGTTTGACCGTTAGGATTTGAATGTTCAGTGACCAGTTTAATATTCTCTCCCCCTCTATATTAATGAAATGAACACGTACCAATGTTTTATTCCAACTTCGACTTGAAGTTGTCCAAACAACCCACCCTAACGACGCTCAGGCTGTATTTTTTTTTTTTTTTTTTGGGGGTGGGGTGGGGGGGCAAAGTTAGCGATTTGTATATGCCGACGTCTACTAGCCTTGCGCATCTCCATCATTGTCTGCCTTGCCTGAGAAGAGAGGAAACATGCAATTGTCAGTGAAGATGAACTTACCTGTTGTGAGACGTGATTCGACCTTGAATCATACACCTCCAAGCACCACCGGTCTATCCGATTGTGCCAACGCGGAATTCGATGAATGTGTTGTGTTGCTTGTGGATTATAACCATGTTCAAGCGTAGCTCATTATAATATTAAACTGTACCCTCTTGACCTCATGAATATATGAATTTCTGAAACACGTGGCTTTGTTGTGTCACGTGACAACCGTTTACCGACATACGTAGTATTTCATTCATGCTGTGAACTAGCATGGGAAAAGTGACCGCCGATCGCCGCTTCCAAAGAACCGCGTTTCTTTGGAAACTTTGCGCGGCTCGAATGTGTGTATTTGGTAAGAATAATATGTGATTTGTTTGAATATGTTGGGATTATTTCGTGTGCGTAGTATGTGTTGTAAGGTTTGTTTATGCGTAGTAATACAGCAATGGTGGATTATCGTTTATTCAATGTTGATTCAACGTGAAACTAATAATGTAGTTGGATAAGGACTTTTCCTTGGATATGCGCGTACAAAGTAAGGTTTATAACATGCATATATAGTTATGAGTTCTCTTGTCTTTCATCCTTTCATTAGCTAGCTAATATGACTTTTGGGGGTCCGGGGTTATTTGACAAGTGAACCGATTTCGTTGAAAAGGATGCAGATTAGCCATAAGAGGCCCCTCAAATAGCTCATCAAGTGTTGCTTATCTGTTCGTTTATTTCCAGAGAGTCTCCCGTTCCACTTCCTTTACAATCACTCAAGTGGATGCCGAGAATGCCCATGAAGGCATGGTTGAGAGGCGCCCCAGACCGTTACGGAGGGTGGCAGCGACCGGCCACGTTACAAGGGTGCTCGCGCCGCAGAGGATGACTTCAGCGATTTTTCAATTTTCTTCGCACTTGTCATTTTTATTAATAAAAATATGTGTATATATTTGAATTTTGCTTTATGTGTTGGATTTCTCTCATCCCCATGAGAGAGCTATATATAATTTAAAGTTACAAAGCCTTTAACTTGAGTAAACAAGGCGGGTCTAGGTTGATGAGCTGAAATGTAAACATTACAATCGTGACCCATTACGTAACAACATGAACGGGAATTAACCAGATTATGTTATTAATCCGCTTGAAATAAACGCCGTTAAACTCCCTTTTGCTTAATAGAGTTTAATAGAGAGGATTTTTGTAAATATTATAACTAAATTATAGAGTAATTTAAGTCTGAGCAATTATCTTTATCATGCAGGTTTCAAGGCTGTGTAGGACTGTCGCTTTGAGTACGATTTGCATGATTAAGGCATTAAAACATGTTTTTAAACTTCACAAGTTGTATAATAGTAAAAGTAGAGAGTAAACGTAAATATGAATTACATATACGTAAATATCGAATTGAACTGACGGATAGTATTTTGTGCCGAGATCTTTGATTTATTAATATAACGTATCAGATAATCGCTGTTTGGCGAATTCTCCCTTATGATCAGAGTTCTGGGTACGTCATGAGTTATATCAATTATAGTCACCAACTCGACCAAAACAACTATGATATGCGTATCATGATTTCGTCTTGTCAGCAGTCGTTGTTAGTGATTAAACTCGATCTATTGGGACGCAATTTTAATGAAAACGAATATTATGTGGCACTGAAACGGAGAACTGTCAATATATTTTTATAACATTGCATTCCTCGCGTTGAAAACAAATTCTAAGAGCTAACCATTGAAAATGGTCCCGCATGATTGCGTGCTGATTTTCCGCAAACACTTTGAATGATCAAAACACGACTCTGATGCACGGCCCCAAAACACAGTCATATTATTAGTCCAATTATTCCTCTGTAAACTGAGAAGCCCATACAAGTCAGTGCATGGCGGTTATGCTCCTTAAGCAAATTCTGAATGCATTTCACTCACCGCCATTGAGATACGCAGTTGTGTAAAACTCACTCACTTACACTCACTACGATGGCAAAAGGTTTGAATTGGCTGAATGCATTATTATGCTCTGAACTAACAAACTCCTCTTTGCAGATACCACGAAGATGTTATCGCCCGTTGACTGCATTGTTCTGGCTCTCTTGCTATGCTCGTCACTTGCCATCGGAATCTACCAGTCGCTGACAGGAGGCAAACAGAGAACGCGTGCTGAGTTCGTCCTGAATAACCGCCAACTGAAAGTCATCCCGACTGTCATCTCATACACAGTGTCGTACCAGTCTGCAATAGCAGTCCTCGGTGCCCCTGCTGAATACTACCAATGGGGCATCCCATACTTGCTGGCTGGCGATTTCTTCATGGCTTTGGGGATGATCCTGTTTGAACGTCTGGCTCTGCCAACCTTCTATAACCTCGGGGTGATGAGCATCTACGAATACTTTGAATTGCGGTATGGGAACTCCATTGTGAAGCGCATGATGTCATTCCTTGGCGTACTGAAAGCTGTATTGTACATGTCAGTCAATGTGCTGGGACCATCAATAGCACTGGAAACAATGACAGGTCTTCCTTTAGAAGCGGCCATCTTCCTCATGGCTGCCTGTTGCGCCATCTACACGTCATTAGGAGGCCTCCGGGCGGTCATCTGGACCGATGTCATCCAGTGCCTTGTGATGGTGTTGGGACTCATTGTTTTCCTAATATATGCATCAGCGGAGGTTGGTGGCATCGGGGATGTCATTCGTATTGGCAAATATTATGACCGATTGAAGTACGCTGAATTCACACCGTCCTTACGCACGCGAATCACTGCCCTTCATTCTCTGACTACGTTCGCTCCTCTTGGTTACATGGTTTATGGAGTTGATCAAGCAGCGTATCAAAGATACGCTTCTCTTCCTTCTCTGAGTAAGTCTCGCTTGGTTCTCTGGTTGATGGTTCCATGTAATCTGATGTATGGCGCTCTTTGCTACGCCGTTGGGGCCAGTGTATTTGCGTACTTTGCCAACCAAGGTTGTGACCCTCTACAATCCGGGGAGATTTCACGAGCGAATCAGGTTCTGCCGTATTTTGTGAAAACATTTTTCGAAAACAGGCTTGGAGGTAAAGGTCTCTTCTTGGCTGTTCTTTATGGTGCTTCGTTGAGTTCGATATCTTCCATCCTAAGTGGGTGTGCAGCGAACACATGGGAGGACCATTTGAAGGGATTATTTCCAAGAATGTCTGAATTGAGAGCTGCAATTGCGAATCGTGTTTTGGTTATGTTTTTCGCCCTTCTCGCGTCAGCTATTGCCATCGCCTGTGCCTCGGTCCAGAGCAACCTGGTACAGATGCTCATGACCCTAAATAGTGGAATAGCAGGTCCAGCTCTAGGAGTGTTCCTTTTGGCTTCAACCAATAAGCGCTCTGAATGGCGAGGGGCTATCATTGGCTGTCTAGTAGGCATTGGCTTTACTTGCTGGATAGCATTTAATGCTCTTAATCTTGCCCCTGTTGTATCTGAATTAGAGACCATTGGCATTGACCAGTGCATGCATAACATCACCGTTGTCCCAAATACAGTCCCCGCACCCGAGTACAGTGGTTTCAATAAAATCTACGCAATCTCTTTTCTATGGTACTTCCCGATTGGTTGCTTGACGACGATGATTATTGGAGGAATATCATCCGAACTCTTCAAATTCTTTGGCTCACAAAAGCCGTTCACCGTTCAGGACAAGTACGTGATTTCATACAAGGATGCCTTGACTTTTGGCGGCAACAGATCAAGAGTTGAACCAGAAAATCCTGCAATGCAAGAAATGGTTGATGGAGAAGAGTTGGAGAAGCTGGCACAAGAAGACATTGGAATGATCAACAAAGACAAGGAAGAACTAGAGAGCAAATGAAACGACCATTGCAATTATATGTTATCAATATGATGATTGTTAACTTCATAAATTATGAGTGCATTTAATTCCAAATGAATGAACTCTTTGAAATTGTCTGAAATATATCATACATTTGTTAATCGTGTTTAGCAATTAACTAGTTCTAAACTAAATTCCGATTGCTTTATCCGTGTAGTAAGTATGTGTTTAATACACTCATGTATGAATGACGACATGTCAGTATCTCCTAAGTAAGCTCAATATGCTAAGACCACTAATGGTAGGCCTAATTATGCGGAGGCAAAGACGATGCGTTTGAGTGAGATTATTAAGCTATCCAAGCATTATCAAGACATTCCAAGTGCTGACTTACGAACCATCGTTTACATCAAACGACCATTAGCTGTAGCCACCGGTTGTAGCCCACTGAGTGTTGGCTATTCAGGTTCTGCACCATAACTCCATTGGTTGTATTATACTCATTTCCAGTTACAGCAAAGCTGCTATCTATTGAGGGGAGAGAAAGGGATTTTGAAATTATATGTGATACGTACATAGAATGATGAGAATAGTATAAAAAATATATATATGATAACTATTACTTGTGATGTCAGTAGCCCTATATAGAGCACACAATTCACAATGTCTGTGCGTGTGTGCTTTTATTTAAATTGAATTTTCTGAAACGCAGTAATCATAAACCAACCTTGTTTCTCTACATCAACACAGCAGTTGGTGTCCATCGTCGACATCAACATCGTGACAGGTAGCCGTGCTAAATTGGCTAATCAATTAATTGTTGCCAGTTGGAGGTTATTTCGTTGTGTCTGGTTGTAATATAGATAAAGAAATTATTAATTCATGGAATAGATAATTGGATAATCGAATATTGCTTCCACTGAACCATAAATATCCGCCTTAGCCCACGAGAGAGAACGGATGCGTGTCCGTTCTTGCGTAATCTTGCATAAAGGTAATTACGAAATACCCAAAGGCCAATATCTCGATTGTTATGCAAGTTCGTATATATATACATTGTTGGCTGGAACCATGAAATAATGCGTCAAATAGTCGGCTACCCGGTTTCAATTAAAGCATTATACGTTAACTCTACCATGATCGAAGGGTCAAATGGGTTCGAGTGTACACTGGAAATTATCTTATAGTGCTAATTACAAACTTATAAAGGAAATTAATACATTGAAATTGCATACACAGTGCGCTCAGTCGGCATACAGTGTGAATTAATCCAACAGTAACCAGACGACATATGTCCATGTGTAAGTCATTGTTCATGCAATGCACTGACTGTATGGAGCAAAAAAGGGAAGAAGCAACAAAGGTATTACTCTGACGTAAGACATTAGTTTTCTCTTCGTTAGCGACCTATGCAGTTTCTAGTAATTAAAGCATACATAGTTATTCTGAAGCACGACCTTGTGTTTTTCGCACCTTCGATTTTAGACTTGAAGCATTGCATTTCAATCAGATGAGGACGTGAGAATGCAAACGTGAGGAGGGGTAAAATTCCACACGCAACGTCGTGCCTTTGAATAGTCAAGAGAAGGATCTGACAGTGATACAATTACCTTATTTGAGTTGTGTTGAACATATATTGTGTTAGTGCAACTCTAGTAGAACTGTCATTGACTCATCGTCAGGGCTGTGAGTCGTATGCCCGTTTTAGGTTAATTGTACATCACTGTGTGTTTTATAAAGCCTTTTAAAGCAATTTCAAGTGTCGGTGGCCTCAACAAAGAATGCATGGTTAAGTTTTAACATGGTTATTGTGATTAATTCCGGTGTAAGCCTCTTATGATATCAGATAGAAAAAAAAATCGATTGATTGATTGAATGATGTACGCTTCATTTGGCTGATTATTTGAGTAATTAGTCCAATTTAGAATGGTTCAATGGCTATATGCTGTAAGCTAAGGTATAATTGTGTTTAATCGCTTCACATGGCAAACTCAGTGCAACATAAACCTGCAGTTCGATTTCAGTAAGTGTATAATAATTATGAGGACTTCGATTAATAGCAATTAGAAAATGCCTTTATGCTTTTATTTTGGAGCTACTGTGTATCATGGATGAGTCACATGATCATTAACCTTTCTATTGTCTATTTTTTTTTTAATTTTTATGTTGTTTTTAACCCATGCACTATGTATCGGTACACATTGAACAAACATGGCTAAATTTAAGTAAACATGCTTCAAAAATATTTTCATAAACATGTGGGTTGATGATTCGTATAGTCTCAAGAGGAAGTTAGGAGATGCAGGTCGGTGTGATGATACTTTGGTTATACTTGAACATGCGAATAATAAATAATAAATAACCACCAATCTATGTTAAAGAGGGCTTCTGTTCATTTCGGGACCTTTTTATATCGATTCTATGGACTTTTATAAGTGTCGAGAAACCAATTATGGGAAATTCGGTCAGCTATGAATAGCCTAAAAGGAGATGAGATTTCTTTAACGTTGCATAATCGGAAACTCACACAGACGAAACAATTAAAAAATGTTTTGGATAAAAGCGGAGAAAATAGTAAATTAAAAAATTAATCATCCATTGGTTGAAGAGAGGAAAATATTTGAATTTAGTTCGCTTTATTAACCAGATGAAATGCTCATAGTTCATATAAATTATAAGTATGTTATTCTATTTGTCAGAAGATTGCGGGAGGAGTACATTGACTGCGTAGAGTGCAATCTACTCACTATTGTGTGAATCTAAGCACTTAAATGCAGTATATTGTGGGTTTTCAATAATTTATAATATTCTGATATGTCCTGTTACGAACAAAATGCCCTCATAGTATGCACGTCAAGTGTCTCATCATTAATTATCACAATCAATAAATACGCTTAAACATGATAACAATTAGAATGAAAGCGTAACCTTGCCTACATGATGCATGTAACACAAAAATGGTAGTGTAATCACAACACTCGGCTAGATAGACTATTGCCCTATTTGTTGTCATGAATATATAAAAATGTCACCGCCACGACGATATTCATAACCAACGGCCGGTTTCCACACTCAAGGTATATGAGCGAATGAATGGCCGCAATTGGCTAAAAGTACATGTAGACACGGTAGTAATTAGAATATCAACATTGTATGCTTATGTGAATCGAAATGTTAAGAAAATTATAGAATATATTAAACGGCTACAGCTAGATTTTTGATGGATATTATCATTGTGCAAAAAGGAAGAGTCAATATCCAATTCCACTTCCTCAATTTCCGCATATCGAGTATCCCTTTGACATCCCTTATGCCTCATACCGGATACTGAGAGTGCCCCGATTCCATACTTCACTCTCTTTAATTTAGTTTTTACGGTGGCTGGGAGCGGACATAGTGTGATTTTTTTTGTAGAGGCTATCTCGAAATTACGAGATATTATCTAGAAATTACGAGATGTTTTCTCGAAATTACGAGATATTATCTCGTAATTTCAAGATGAAATGAATTAGTGAGTTGAAATCTCATTAATTTAAATTTTAATTAATTTCGATTAATTTTTTAATTAATTTTAATTAATTTCATTATCTTGTAATTACGAGATAACATCTCGAGATCAATTTCGAGATGTTATCTCGTAATTACAAGATAAATTAACAAGAATCAACCAGAGATGTGACCAAGAAAATTTTTTAATTTAGCAATTGATTAACCTTGATCAAAAACATGAATGTAATCGCAGCAATATTAGTTCATGATGCTAAACTATAATATATGCTTCAATTTATGATTTATAGCAGAATTGCGCAACCAATGAGATAAATATGCATTTCTACTTGTCATGACTTTACATTATCATTTAATGTATGATGAAAACTAATGCAATCCAACAATTATAAGGATTTTTAATACTACAGCATATAGGATGTGCAGAACTATCGAATGTGCCAGCCAGATGGTCAGACTCAATCTGCATGTTGACAGAAGTTGACAATTTATGGCTCTATCAGAGGACAGCTGGCCTGAGCCCAGTATATACTTGGTATGTGCATTGGATTGATTATATTGCACTAAGCTAAACCAAATATCATTGCAGTATACCACCAGACAGTCAATTAAATAATGTCATAAGTGGCCAAATTTGATAGTAATAATAGTTTAATGATCAAACAAATTCAAAATAATAACCAATTTTGCAATGAAATACTTTAATGACCACAATGATCTTGAACTTCACGCAACTTTATTTAAAATCAGGATTTCGTAAGAGGTGTATGCGTGGCATATAATCTGCGAATTTCAAGTTCACAACTTACATAACCATAGAGATATCGGCATTTGAAAAAGTCATAATTGCTATTATGCAAGATTATGCAAGAACGGTTCATCTAGGAGCCATGATACTTCGGAACTTTATTTCACACATTGATGCACTGAATCATTTGATGCCAATTACAAGATGCCAATTACAAGTTTTTTCGAAGTCCCGACGATTCTCCTATACTTTACCATTAGCATTAACATCTGTCCCTCGAACGTCTCATTCTCGAATTTATCCCTGTGTCGAAGTGTTTTCTGTGTCCCCGAGACATATTTTCGATCTATAGCTCGAAGTCGAAAAATTCTATAAACATATTTCTCAGTTTGGTTACTTCAAAGAGAGTTAGGCACAGTTGCTTACAATTAGCTAGACGTCAAGACACTTGAGACCTTTAGAGCTACGTAAACAACCTTCTGTGTAATTCTTTTTTCCCAAAGACTTCCAAGATAATTTCATCTTTTGGCATTACTTTTTTATTAATATTTGTTAATTACTGTTTCAATCACAAAATCATAGCCTCTCGCGGTTTATAAGTGCAAGGCGCATATCGTCAATCAAAACGTCAGAACACAATTTGAAATCATAACGGTCATATCATAACGGCCTCGATCCCTTCGTCGAAGTATCCCTAAGTCGAAGTAATTGAGCTAACCCCACGAACTTCGACACATCGAGGTTTTACTGTACTAATAAATGAGTTATGGGCGATCGAGTTTTCAACATAGAAAAGTCACTGCAGTGAGTGATGGGGTTTTACGGCTCCACCCAATCCGATCGGATGATACGGGCGCCAGAACAGAAGGCCCGGGACCGGGGTTTCCCCCTACTCTTATCGATAAATCCCAAGGGTTTTTTATCCTGCATACCACCATAGACAGTAGTACACAGCGCCCGGCCTTCTTACGCAGTTGGGCAGCACTGCAGAGTCACCGAAGAATTACAATTATAACGAATTACAATTATAATTCACAATCATAACGCCCGTGGCCTGATCGGGTCTCGAACCCGAGACCTCGACCCCCACGGTCGGCATTAGATTGTAGTCAGCGTTTAAATCACTGCAACCTCGACCTTTAACCTTTAACCTTCAAACTTTCAGTGTTAATCCGAAACAACTTGCTTCATTTATAAGTGCAACTTACTAATTGACAGACATGAGCAAATTTAAAATATTCAGTACCAAACTTTGTTCAACTGAATACCAAACAATGAAATTGGCAAAGTGTTGCCTAATTTGTGTTCCGACCGAAAACACACAAATATTCTGAATTATCACATTTCCTTCTAAGACTCGACAGCACACGTAGTATGCAACTCAGAAAAGTTACAAAATTTACGAAATTCGAAATAGTCATCAATTTATGCAATTAAATGCTTTATATACCACAATGACCTTGACCTTGAAGCAACATCATTTCAACCTATAATTACATAAGATGGCTATACTAGCAATATACTCTGCAAATTTCAATGTCACAACCCGCTTAACAACCAAGATATTTGCATTTAAAAAAGTCGTAATTACTAATATGCAAGATTACGCAAGAACAGTGCATCTGAGAGCAGTAATAGCTCCATGCATTGTTGTACATATCAATGCGCTAGATCGATTGATGTATGTTGCAAGACTCTAGCTCAATTAATGAGTCAGCTAGAAGCCATCCAATTTGAGATTTTGAAAAATCGCTGTGACCTTGACATTTGACCTTTAACATACAAATTTGAATCAGACTCGCAGAATAACATGTACTATCAATGTGTGAAATTTGCTGAATTATACTTCACGGAGTTCTGCGCAACGGCGCATAAAAATCGTTCACGGACTTACAGAAAAACAAGAATCAATCAGAGATGTGACCAAGGAAAATTTTTAATTAAGCTAATGATGAACATTGATCAAGGACACATGAACGTAATCGCAGCAATATTAGTTCATGATACAAATCTATAGAATATGCATTAATTTTGAGAGCCAAAATGCGCAACCAATGAGTTATATAGATATGCATTTCCACCTGACATTACAATATCATTTAATGTATGATGAAAACCAATACAATCCAACAATTACAAGGAATACTGCAGCATATAGGCTGTGCAGAACCATTCAATTCGCCAAATGGTCTAACTCAGTCTTCATCTTGACAGAAGTTGACATATTTACGGCTGTATCAGAGATCAGCTGGGCTCAGCCCAGTAGACTTGCTATGCGCAGTGAACTTATCATATTGAAATATACTATGCCAATTATCATTGCAGTATACCACCAGACAGTCAAAGAACGTCATAATTGGCCAAATTTGATGAAAATAAAAGTTTAACGATCAATCAAATTCAAAATAACAATTTTGCAATTAAATGCTTTAATGACCACAATGATCTGGAACTTCATGGAACTTCATTTAAAATCAGGATTTCGTAAGAGGTGTATGCGTGGCATATACTCTGCGAATTCCAAGTCCACACCTTACATAACCATAGAGATATCGGCATTTGAAAAAGTCATAATTGTTATTATGCAAGATTACGCAAGAACAGTGCATCAAGGAACAGAAATACTTATAAGCTTTATTTCACATATTGATACACTGAATTATTTGATGCCAGTTACAAGTCGCTAGCATTACTAGTCAATGAGTTATTCAACTTTGAAAAATCACTGCGATCTTGACCATTAACCTTTGACTTTAAAACTTTCAGTGTTAATCCGAAATAACTTGCTTCTTTAATAAATGGAACTTACTAATTGACAGACATGAGCGAATTCAAAATATTCAGTACCAAACTTTGTTCAACGGAATACCTAAGCAATGAAATTGGCTAAGTGTTGCCTATTATGTATTCCGACCGAAAACACACAAATATTCTGAATTTTCACATTTCCTTCTAAGACTCGACAACACACGTTGTATGCATTGTGTAACACTCAGTTGGCCGCTCCGACCGAACTGTGTCATAACTCGCAAGGGGTTCTGGGTAATCATGCAGACGACAGATCTACTTTGCTTATTATCGCTCATCTGCAACTTTTACAATGGCGTGCACTCAGCGATCGAATCAGCTGAGAAAAAGAGAAATTTACAGATTTCATGTGAGTTGAACGTTTTATGGATTTAATAACACAAGAAATTTGAATATAACAATGAGCGCTATCAATTTTATATTTGTATGACGCACTCGAATGATGACACATCTCTGGCGTGTATGGCATTACTCCCGTACGTACAGCTAGGCAAGGTCTTACGAATTTACAACAGTCTCTGTCTGTGATTCAGCAAGTCAACCTTATTTCCCTGTGGCAATCCAGAATCAACTTGTTAATATTGAGGTAAATTCCTATAATTTGACTCATTTCATTTATTTTGAAAGAAAAATTTAATATTTCAGATTCTTCATCACTGAAATATGTATTTCCATCACTCATTAAAATACAGAAATTAGAAGTTGTACGTGACGAAGAAACAACTTGTCTTCTGCGGCAAAATTGAGAATGTCTCGATCAGTGTGACTCACTCCAAATTCTTGCTACCTGCTGCTCCATTTCTTACGTACTGTTCTAGATTCCTAGAACCAAGATGCTGAGATTACAGCCATATTGGACGCCTGATCATGCAAATCTCGTTTGGGTCTCTTCTGAATTCTACCTACTAGTATCATGTGTCATTGTGAAAATGTCCATCATTGATCTCTATCATAATTTCATGAAGCATAACTGGATTTACATCCGACTTGCATTGACTCATCTTCACATCTGTTAACGTGCCTTTATGACTTAAGCTACTCGAACAATTTGAATTTTGTACATGTTGTCACCCAATGCCATCTGTAATTGCTTAATTCATCTGTTTAGTTTATATTTCAGTATCTCAATAAACTATTTAAATTGTGTTTTCAGTATCTCAATAAACTATTTAAATTGTGTTTGCTATATTTACTGAAGGTCATAAGTTATTTACTTGTATGCGTGCAATCACTGCAAAGATTGGATAAAATATTTTCTGATGCGTATCAGATGAGTGGAGACACACAGGAGTTTTCACGAATCATAATTCACAGCTATGAAAAAAATAATAATATGTGTCACAGACAGTAATGTTCACTGTCACTTTCTGCACCTCAAACTTGGAAATTCAAAACCGTTGATGGCAGCAACAATTGTAGAGATTGCAGTCCTGTGCTACAGTGTGGTTATGCCTATATTAAGTAGACAGATTAGCTACCACCCCCTCCCTTCCCATCCTAGAATCTAAAGATAATTTTATACTGCTATGAAATAATGAGTCTATTAAAATCAAAATTACCTTGTGATAATTATGCTGATGCTTCAACATTAGTTGAACACGACTAACTTCAATCTACATGTACATGGTGCACTTATACATAATTATATCATATCAATAGCCTAATCAATATTTTGGTGTAGGAATTATGCCAATCGTGGAACAGAACAGCTCTTTTATCCTTTTTTCGCATTTACACAGCACGAAAAAGGAGTTCTTCGGAAGAAAATATTCCGAACATGGTCTAATCGAGTTTAAAATGACAGCTGTCAAACGCACATCACGTGCTAATGTTTACACTTTGCGTATGGATATTGCCTAATTTTGAGTGCATGAAAGGAATCAAATTTCAGAAAATTAATACAATGTGTCTAATCATAAATATATTATCAGTTTTTCAAATACGCATTAATAACATTTAAATGTCGAATTACATTTGAAACACGGGCACAAATATTGGACTATTTTCTTTCGCGTGCTCACTTCCCTCTTCAAAATTGAAGATGAGTTCCACGATCTACGAGACAGACTGGTGCTGTGGCGTCGTCTGCTCGTTAGACAATGACGTTGTATGCAACTCAGAAAAGTTATAAAATTAACAAAATTCGAAATAAACATCAATTTATGCAGTACCAAACTTATGCAATTAAATGCTTTAATTACCACAATGACCTTGACCTTGATGCAACCTCATTGAAACCTACAATTTCATAACATGGCCATACTAACAATATTCTCTGCAAATTTCAATGCCACAACTCGTTTAACAACCGAGATATTTGCCTTTATAAAAGTCGTAATTACTATTATGCTAGATTACGCAAGAACGGTGCATCTGAGAGCAGTAACAGCGCCATGCATTGTTGTACATATCAACACGCTGGATCGATTGATGTATGTTGCAAGACCCTAGCTTAATTAATGAGTGAGCTAGAAACGATCCAATTTGAGACTTTGAAAAATCGCTGTGACCTTGACCTTTGACCTTTAACCTACAAATTTGAATCAGACTCGCAGAATGACATATTAGCTTATTTCAATTTTTGATGCATCCATCTGTACCCATGAAGTCGACCTGAATGCTGCAGTTCATGGTATATGAATTCAATCGCTTCATCAATGACTACGTAGCTTCTTCTTCTTAGGTTTAAGTTGACCAACTGCCGCCGCAAATGCCTCTCACTCATCTCAATTCCGCACTCAGTATAAGACATCTGATTATTAGCCTCTGTTTTAATCCAGACTCAAAGCAAAAAGTGATTAGATCAGCTTGTGACAGCATGTGAGCCGCCGTGATGAAATCTCATTAATTTATCTCGTAATTTCGAGACAATATCTCGAAATTACGAGATAACCTCTACAGAAAAAAAAAAAAAAAAAAAAAAAAAATCACATCATGTCCGCTCGCAGCCACCGTAAGTTTTATACTTAAAGTCATTTGGGTTTTATTCCAAACTATTATTGTTATTATTTTTCCCGGCTGTTTTTTTCTTCAACTTTTGGCTCCATATATTAAAGTGGTATTCGTATAAGTACCGATTACGAGCTACTTTTTACTTGTTCTTGCAGCAAGGATAAACATCGAAGGAAACTTCGACAGCAGCTGATTAAGGTAAACGTTCTGCGTTGAACAGGTGGATGAAGCTTCCGTGGATATCGAAAAAAATCTTTCTTTAATAACCAACGTAGCGAAAGCGGTTTAAGAGGCCGGATGCAAGGGTTCCTTATATGAAAACGTTCTTCATTATATTGTGTTTGCATGGAGCGACAAGGGAAAGAAATCACAGGAAGAAACATGGATCTTCCCTTTACATCTTCTGTTCTTCGTATTCAAGAAATGCTCTTCTATTATAGTCTTTATATGTACAGCAAGCGCATGTATTACGTAATACACATTATTCCGTGACAGTGTTATAAAATGCCCGTGTGGAGTGGCCTACCGGCATTATAAATCGAACTTCGGATGGAATTCTCATAATATAACAATTTATAATACAATGAAATGTTTATAATAACCTGAGTGTGTGAATTATATATCAATGCCAAATTAATGATGAAACTAGTAGGCAACACCAATTAAGCGTCTATATAAGGAAAATTCATTATCAAAAATGAAAAATAAATTAATTACCCCATATTGGTTGTCATTAATTGAGGTGTCAGCAAAACTACATGCAATTTACTCTGATCATAAGGCAAGTACCGAGTAGAGTTGATTGATATTATATATAGAGACAGAACACTGCGCAGGGCATGTAAGACTACGGGCAGACGGATGATGTCCTCGGAATGTGCGGTATTCGTTGCCAAAAAAGAGTTGTCCAAATGGAATGTCAGTGATGTACTCATCCCATTCTTTTCGAGGAAGGTTATCATTGCTTTGTAACTTTGCTGCATCGATGGATGATTTTTGCAACTTGTGTTGTCATTGCCCCAGGCTGGGTTTTCATGCGTTCAGAATGGCTCTACATTCACGACCGGGCATTCACCCACAAAACAGACAACTCAGCCTAATCACCATAAGGCAAGACTTTTAATGAGTGGAGCAATCGTTGATTAGCGCTTGTTTCATGGGTTTCACGGTAAATGTGTGTGTGTTCTAGGTGCAATGAAACCTGTGGACTTGAGTACAAAGTAGTAATGCATAAATGTCGTTAAGGAACGAAAGAAAAAACTTCATTGTTACAGGTATAATCGATATCATAAAGCATGGAATTATTTTACCATGAATCTATCAGAATCATGACTATTAAAACAATTCAGCATGAGCATGATTGAATGTTAGAGCTTCTAATGATCTTTTTAGATATCAAAAGCGCCAAATCACAATTCTTGTTGATGAATTCCAAGTATTATTTTACATATTCAATACCCTCTCCCCATGCGGGTATTTATGTAGTTGGGAAGTGTTGCAGTCACCGAAGAAATACAGCTATATTGGAATATACTTCGCAACAATAACTCCAGGACTCCTGGCGTCAGGCGTCTACGCTATACAGTAAATGAGCAAGTTATAATGGGCCTGTTAATAATTTATTTAGATAGCAAGTGCATATATTGCAGAAAACATTATGCCATACAGTCATTAAAACAGAGTACATAGTCTAGCAGCCAACTGCCCTCAGACCAAAATGCGTAACTCTCTTGCGCATGCGCACATAGGCAATACAGAGGCACCTTTGGCAGAGCTATCACGCCTCAAATTGTTGCCTCGCAGAGCCTAAGACATAGATTATGCGAGACGCAATTAATGCTGCATTCGATATATAAGCCCTCAAGAGTGCCAGGAACGCTATCACTGGAGGAGTTCCGCCGACATCCAAAGCTCCGCAAACGCAACTCGCAAGAAACACTTGAAGCATTGAAGCATCGAAGACAAGCCTCCCACACGCGATTCAGCATGACACCACTACTCGTTGCTTACCTAGCTCCACTCTGCCTTATCCTGTCAAGTTCAAGTGCTGAGGTCATTCCAGATCATATTCTACTATCAGACTCGATAGGGGAACCATATGAGAATCCACTTCCAATGTCATGGCTGAGACAACACTTCCAACATGTTCCAAAAGAGAAAAGACGACCCATTTCGATCAACCAGGATTTGATGACCATTTCCCGGATGGTGGATGGCAATAAAGCAGACCAAGCGCAGGATTTTCTTAGTCTTATCGGCAAAAGAAACCCCGTGGAGCCATTCAGGTATCGCCGAAGTGATCGCCTGTCTGTTGGGATGCCTTTGAGAACCATTTCGGGTATGATTCAAGCGCAACGACGACGTCAATTCGTGGACAAAGCAAACACGGCGCATAACAAACTGATGGACATAGGCAAACGGTCAACAGATGAACTTATCTTTGAGTCCTGAATAGCAGGTGGGTGCATGCATGTCGAAATATTACCATATTTTTGTACTTATTTAAGCTACTCTCATGCGAAGGGAGTATACTTACGTCGATACGGAGATGCAATTCATATTTCCGATGAGTCTAAACTAAAGACACTAATTTGAGAAGTTGCGAAGTGACTTTCATGTCAGTGCTTATTGCAGGAAAGATGATTCGATCAATGGAAATGAGCGTATACTGGATTGTGATAAGGCTTCAGGCAGTGATTTATGTGGTGGAATAATAGCTGAGTTTCTCTCATAATACAATAATTGTGATTCATAAAATTAGAGTTATGTTACCTCGTTATATTCTTTGTTAGTTAATTCTACCTTGATTTGACCATTTTGACTTACATAAAAAGCACTTACACGCAATTTGCATGCAGCGATTAGTTTTCCGATTATATACCAAACCATCTGCACATGAATGTCTAATTGGTCGTTTCTGTTGGGGGGGGGTATCAGATTAGCTTATAATGCTACATTTATGCTAATATGACCACGTACCACTATGCTCACAAATTGTTTTGGAGCTCAGCTTAGCCGGTAAGCTAATGTATCCATATAGAGATTGTTAGTGGTCGTGATTGGCCAAGGACGTGGCGATTTGGCTGGTTCAACAGAGGTCTAATACTAATATTACTATGGCAACTAATAATTATGACAACATATAATTCCTTCCATTGGCAATGGCTAACAAGGAATGAAACCACGCACATTGTATAACGTCACTACAAAAAAGTACTAAGCAAGGCGGATTTCTCAAAACCAAACATTGGAATTAATTTAGATTATTTAAGAGATAATCATCAAATTCAATTTCCAACTAAAACAACAACTATTAATTATAAACGTGTTTGTAATTTTGAGATTGGGCAATTAACCTTTGATCCCATCTTAGAATAAGTTGAAAGTTGTAGTTTTATGACTGCTTCGAATTATTGTTAGATACATGTATTTTAAGTTGAGCGTTATTGATTGTGCTGTGATAGCAAAGGACTTAAATAAAATGTATCAACCCTATTAATTAAAGAATGATAATTATTACTGAATAATTAAACCTTTAGATTTTCCCATTCGCAGGCACAACTAACCTGAATGTATTATTAAGCGTGAGAAGGCCTTTTAAAACGGGCCACGAGAACCGAAATTATTTAGTTCAGTAGAAAGAGGTAAGCAACACAGATCTTTGTTTGATTCGACTTGTCGTGTACCGATGCAGTTCCAAGACTTCCATGCCTTAACGCACCGCTGAAGAACCAAATAAAACCCAATCACATCAAAGCCCCTGATGCATATATCAAGGAGACAGCTCTCGAGTACAGGAATCTAACCAGCTTATCATAATATTCATAAAGCACTCTTTGCACTGAAGATCAGTAAGGGGGACCAACATGATATTTCAATCAACAAGAAATTAATCAATATAACAACATGTTTTGATGGTGACTGGAGTGAATTGTTGCCTGTTGTGTAATTGGACGAAAACGGAAGATATCTAAATAATTAACAACAATTTCCAGGATTCACGGTGCCTTAAAGGGTCCAACAATAAGATGTATACAATTGCACTGTTTCGCTACTGGTAGCTCTAGTGTTTGGATTATCTCGCCGCACTGAGTCCCCCTAGTTTCGCTGACCAGGGTAAACTAAAACCAACTACGACATCCCACACAAGGTCATAGAATGCCATATGTCCGTCGAAAGCGCCGCGTGAAATTTCTCAACAGTAACGGGTTTGTGTTACTGTTAAGTATGTCCATCTGATATTTCACTTTCATTTCCTCCTTAAAAGGTTTGTTTTCCTGTTCTTTGCAGTTATTTCATTGGGATTGAGGACGCATGCGCAGTTTGGCAGTAACATATGGATACAGACGAATTGTTCGCTCACCTCATTTCTGTTTTGGGAATCGTTTCAAATCTTTAAACTTATAAAACTATTTTGGAAAGGCATGGTTGTTTCACTTTTTCTTCATCAAATGAATCTACATCGTATATTATTTTGTTGTTACTATAATATTATACCATTAATACAAATATTACTCTCTATTGTTTTGATAGTCTTCGCGATTCTAGCGATTTGGTTATGATAGATGAGACATCAATGAAATGGAAGAGTGACCCTCGGCCGTGGATACCACGTGACAATTCAATGATGCCAATCCCATTAATTAATGGGTTGAGATCACTCATACTCATGTATGCTCATTCACAGCAGGTTGGTTTAACTCTGAGATTAAGACGTAAATCAAATTCAAGGTGTTCAAACTAACACCTCAGCCAAAGTCACTTATTTTGATATTTAGATCAATATTCCCAACTTCATATACGAGCCATTGTGGAATGAAAATACAAGCTATATAAGAATTATAGACGCCAAGGAAATTGTATTGAATAGCCACTTGCTGAAAGTGTATTGATAGCTACATGCTGAAAGATTAATATACTGAGATTATCAGAGCAGAGTACAGAGCATCTTTTGATTCGTGAACACCGCGATTAATGAGAGATCAATGTCTGTTTGTCGTAATTCAGGCACACGAATAATCTTTAGATGATCGTCGCCGAATTCACAAGTGCAGTTTGTTGTTTGTGCATTCATAAGACAGGATTCACCAACTGAAGCGGCTTGTCTTGGGTTTTTACTTTTGAGGACTGTGAAATTATTAACTTTTTTAACTACCAAAGAATGTTGTGATAATTGCTGCAATGACTGAGAATTATGACCTGTCGAATTTAGCTAAACACAAGCATATAAGCCATATTTATAAAGGGATTACTTGTAGGTCATCTATTGCCTCTCGGCGGGTTTAACTTTCAGACGACACTCTATGGATCTACAAAACTCAAAATACACATGTAGATAAAATCACATTTTAATAGCCTATGTTGCGCGTGTTGAATTAGTGTATCCCTCCGTGTCGATAGATTCGGAGAAAATATGACTGAGTGTGGCGAGTCACGTGTCAGGGGTAAATGTTGTTTTGGGGCAAGCGTCTTGAAGCTCAGCTCTTGTTGCATAGCTCTACACAACAATAACAGTGTTGGTTCTTGGCAAAGAGACTGTTGTTCCTGAATGCCGCTGCATCGATTGCCATCCCAGGTGTAGAAGATCCGTTTGAAGGGCGTGCATTAAGGCTTGCTTAATTGCACCACAGGTTTCCGTAATAATCTTTCTTACACAACAGTCAAATTCATGAAACATGAAACACGTTTGGGATTTACGGCGTGGGACCAGAGTTTCCCCTATTATTATCAATAAATCCCAAGGATTCTTTAAGGTAAGATAAGATAGGATAAGCTTTATTGCCATGCAGGATGATATAAATATACATAATGAGTGTCCACTCCAGTATCCTGCATACTACTATAATTATATAGGCAGTCACACACACAGCGCCCGCTCTTGTTGTGCATTTAGGGTGAACTCAAGCGTCACAGAATAACTTTAATTAGAAATAAATACAATGCCATATAATTATTTACGTCCGTCCTTCCATCACATTTCGACACCTAAGCATCCAGGATCGCCATATCGGATCGCGGTTTGTGTCTTGTGACCACTTACGGAGAGGAGCTTTAAACCCACCCCTGCAGCTGCAATTGCCAATTATTACTTATATAATAATATCTGATGAATGGATCAACGCGTGTCGCCCCAATCGGATATTCTGCAAAGGGAACTGATCGCGGGATTCTCCTCCGAATCGAAGCTGCTTAACATATTATGCGACTTAGGTCCGAAAAATGAAGCATTCAGCCATGAGCGTTGCAGACCTCCATAGATGAAACAATCATATAATCATGCTTTCCGATTGCATGATTACTGCTTTTTACACTTTTATGCATAGTTATACAGCCATGCAATTATACAACTTTATAGATAAGTCATAACGATTGTTGTTGCAGGATAAAACTGTTACGCAATTCACTGAACACAAATCTTCTTCGTGACAGTTCACACAATGAAATAATTATTAAAAATCCAAAGAAGATGAATAGTTTTCAAAGCATTTGTCTAAACAGCTGCTACCCAAGAGCACACTTACCTTTCCCGACAAAAAGAGAATTACCTTGAGATACTATGTACGTTATGAATAATTAAATGCATTACAGAAGACTTGTTTACTCTGCCAGAAAGGCGAGTGACATTCCATATCATCCACATGATGCCCCTTGTATTGTTATCGGAACGATTAAACCCGATCTCGATTGCATGCTTCAGCTGTCTATTGTTCAATACCGTGTACCATTTCCTCAGGCGTTTTACCTTAATTATTCAGGTATGTTAATTGCGTTAACCTTTTTTTTTCTTTTTTTTTTTTCTTTTTTATGTGTGATATGATAGATATACATACCATAAAAAAAAAAAAAAACAAAAACAATAAAAATTGTTTAAAGGGAATAATAGTATTATGAACACTGACACTAACAGCCGATCTGAATCCAATTAAAATTCTGATTCACCAATAATAACCGATTATCAAATACCCAACTGCCTATATATACAACTACAGAGTATCCTTTATCTCTACGTACAGCTTGATAAAATCACAAACTTGCGCGAGCGGAAACAAAGCCTTCTAACCCTCTCTTAGCATTCAACCTTGGTTGGTCGTGTGATAACCTTGGCAAGGAATATGCAGTCATTAATTGCTAATGATCGTGTAATTTATGCGGTTCATTGGAGCTAGTTATCACCCGCAGGTAGATATTGATGTAATGGAAAATGAACTGCAGGACACGGACAATACCGACATTTTTCACCCTTCGTTGCAACTGCGGTCACATATCATAAATGCACAACCTCTGAATGTTGAATGTTGAATGCAGAGCATGCCCCAAAATTACTCGGCAAATAAGGATCTTGTCTTTTTCTGAGAAAGACACACTATGTATATTTCATTATGCGGCATCAACGCATGTTATTCCAACGCAATACAGAACCAATTGTTAAGATTGGAATCGTATTGAGCAAGGTATGTGTGCTTTTAACCTTCTGCATGAAAGATAAAATTACCACAGTGGTGAATTTCGAAACTGAATTGGTACGTATTAATGAGGAGCTTGCCCATACGGGTATAATATGCAGTCTAGCTCGAAAATTATATATATATATATATATATATATATATATATATACATATATATATATATATATATATATATATATATATATATATATATATATATATATATATATATATACACATATATATATATATATAGA
>KB293686.1:0-26032 GCA_000328365.1 Capitella teleta | reverse complement strand
ACGCAGTCAAGCGTATCGGTAAAGCGGCGAAAAAGTGGTACAGAGGCATTTCGTTCCGCCGTTGAAGTAGGACTTGACTTAAAGTTCATTCATATACAAGTAGATTAGTTTCTGTTCCAAATGCTTGCATTATGATTTGATCCTAAAGTCTCAAAAGCATGAACTATATGATCGATGACATGAACTATTGATTAGAAATACCAATGAATTTCGCTAGATATATATCTAGATATATATTCACCAGGTCACAAATCAAGTTTAACAGTATTTTGACGGTAATATTGAATCACTAAATAGTGCGGTGTGATGAATCAAGAAATGTGTGGTTAAAAGATGAATGGAAATTGGCATATGCTTATCCCCAGTGCATTTTACTTACTGTAGCGTAGCTTATCTTTGATAACTCTCCGCAAGGCAATAGACAGCCTTTGGATTTTAAAGCTATGTCGTTTTCACTCATCAGCTTCCAACGCCAATTCACTAGCGCCGCTAGAGAAGTGAAGAAAGTACATGTATAACATATTCTTTTCAAAACAAAGCTCAGTGTCTCGGAAGTTGGTGCTTTATAGGGGATAAATCCATAGGCCTCATTGCAATTAATTTGCAAATGACCAGATTGTCATGTCGTAACTTCAAACAAAGGCGCAGTGACTTCATGTATTCAATTGATTATACAGTGCATAATTATCAATGCCGATCAAAGTATGTCAGAGGCGTTTCTCCAATGAACCGAATCAATGAAATAGTCATATGAGCAACCAGTTAAACGGTACAGTAATTTATATGTTAATCCCTGGATTACTTCGTTACAAGACGGTAGTTTTAATGCTTCAAAATCAGTGGGTCAGAGCAAGATTATTTAGAATCAAAATCCAACGGAAACAGGGGGTTTAGCAAAAATGGGTTATCTGTTTCCTGCCAATTGCGTTGGTGTTGTTAAGCATACTCTCGTGATAATTATTGAGTCGTTTTTCTGTTTTGTATAATGACTTGCACACAATAAAACCTCAAATAGTATTATTAAGTTAATAATGTAGTAGCCACGAATGGGCCATGCTCGTCGTCTGAATGCATAACCTCAGCATATAAGAACATGTGCACATCATATAATAATACGATGCTTCAGTCATGGTCTTGCTATGGCTAATCAGTGTGGAACAAATGATTAAACCGACAAGAAATCGGCAACGATATTCAAAGATTAGATTCCACAACTTTAAAGTTGCCATGAACTCTCGCTTGAATATAAAAATAAAGCCTATATTGACGATTTGCAACGCATGAACTGCTCAATAAGTCTTTAGAAACTGCATAAAAACAGCATTTCCATAAATGACCCAGATTAATAAAAGCCATTTAGATGTGTAGTTGCTGGATATAGAAATAGCTCTTTAATTCCATGAGTCTTGAGTGTGGGAGTTGAGTGAATAACTCGCGATATTTCGCGATATCTCGCAAAATTTTGTAATTATTTCCTTGACTCAACAATCTAACCCAGCTGGATGACATGTGAAATTTCTAGTTGCAAATAGCTCAACAATCTAACGCATCCGGATGACTTTATCCATCCGCGAGGCCAAAATTACAATAGAATGCTTTATCTATATCTTATCATATCTCTGGTGTTTCCAGTTATCCTAATGCCTTGATTTTTTACCTTCTGCTGTACAATACTACTGACAAATCGATGGGAGTGGGGGGGGGGGCAGCGATTATATTATGCTCGGTACCCCATGCCAACCCCATGAGCTGACACAGTTATATCAATATCATGCATTATATATATCTTCTTCTAAATGTGCAAATTCATTTGCAAAATAAATGATATTCATTGTATATTGACATCACTTTTACGGGCATCGTACAACGTATAAGATGTGAGCACCAACTGACAGGTTGTTCTTTTAATCTAATGAAACATAAAATTTGGTAAGGCATTATTTTTTTGGGTCGCATTTTATTTCGTTCAATTCTACAATAATTAACTCAAAAGCAAATACTTGAATTATTCCCAGTCATAAACAATTTACAATGCGATCCTCAGTGAGACAGAGGAAGGCATTCCGTAATGAGAGGTTCACATCATACAACATTATGAATTTCGATAACAGCTGGTGAGTACTTAAAGACCATCTCTATTAATTTCGGAACCCTTTTGCATGCATCATGCCTCGTGCCTCAGGCCTTATGCTTTATGCTTCATATCTCATGCCTCATTGCCTCATGTCTTATGCCTCATGTATCATGCCTGGTGCCTCACTCAACCTCCCTTCTACCATGCAATGAATGGATTCATTGTTTCAAAATTAAAAAAATCGTCATTAAAAATAATATAGAAATTCGGTCTGCAAAGCATTGACAATGTGCTCCATAGAAGCACAAAGCAATAAAACGAGAGTGCTTCGTCATTCAGCATTGTGAATTTCGTTTATCGACAGCTGGTGAGTTCTTCATTTCCGTTTGTCATAATTCTAAATTGAATTTTCCGATTGTCAGAAGTATGCGCATCCAAGTCTGCCTCACGCTGCTTCTTCTGCTCATGTTGGCTGCTCCTTGTCACATGTTGAGTCCATTTTGTTGCTGGGCTAGGAAGATACAACGCTCTTGCCATGATGACTGCAAGACTGAGCTCAGCAAACATTTCGGGACCTGGGACCCTCCCGCGGGTGCTTCTGTCGCATTGAGACGAGACAGACAAGATTTTTACGATGAATGTCGCACCCATGACGACGATAGATGTTGCAGGAAGAAGCGGTATTTTGTATCTGATTAAAGGGTGGAACCCATGCACCCGTTTCAACAAGAAAGAATTGTCCCCGATTGTAATCTATTCACAGGCTGCAAAATTAATTGCAGATTGAATAAAATTGCTGTGTTTCTTCTTTCAATCAGTGCATTTCCCTCAAATGACAAGTTCTAATGAACATCTTACAATCAACCTTATAATGAAAAGCACTTGTGTGCTGTTGGTGCAGACAAGTATAATATTACATAATATAATATTACACAGGCCCGGGAGATACCATGTGACACGGAGAAGGAATTCGAACAAATAACACCCGCATGAGGAGTTAGCTGGGCAGAATGTTAGACAAAACAACGAACGCGTGCGACAGCAAGTTGGTTTGAGTGAGAAACAAGGTATGCCACAAGAGATGAAGCGAAGAACGACCCGAAAGTATGGCCACTGGAAGCCCAGAGGTGGGAGCATGGTGCTTGCATCCATTGAAGGAGAAGCAAAAGAGAGAGGGAGACCTGAAAGGAATATAATGTAATGGATGAGTGACAGCACGTCCTCAGAATGGGGGTGGGGTGTGCGCATAGACGTGTCCAAGGAACACATAATTAGAACGTGATGAAGCACAAAAGGCTTAATCTAGTTCAAGTTTTGACCGAAATAGCATTCATCCCACAATAGGTGAGATCTATGCTGGCCTGAGTCTCAGATCGGGGATTAGGCTGGAATGCGAAGGTGTGGAACGAACCCCCAAAACCAGCATCAAGTAGATACGTGATTGCATGTCAAAGGGATAGAATTCGGCGAGAAAAGCATCACTACGCAGGCAAAAGGGTGCCAGTTGTCCAAGGGTTGTCCAATATTAATGGTTGACACGTCGTTTCTGAACTTGTCTCTTTGCATTCATAGAAGTCAATAGAATTGACCTAAAAAGGTTTAGAAATAAACACGGTCCACGGGAAGCAGTAGGAACCTTGTTAGGCAGGACACACTCCCCTACCCAAGACTCTGGACCCTTCTGCCCTTCCTCCTTCTGGGAAGGTCGTAGATGAATAGAACCCTATAACTACAAAAGTGTACTAGTATATACCCCAGATATCACACATCATATTCTGTATAACATACTGAGTGGACCAAAAGTAGTGTACAAATCTACTCCAAAACACAAAACTGTTAAACATGCAGATAAATTTTCCACTTATTACAACAACCACAAAAAAACAACCTGGTATGGATTGACTAATTTATTCTACACCCATTTATGCGAAGAAATTAATTAAAACCCAATTTTAAATGAAAGAGAAACATATTTATGCGAGTGGTGTGTGATTGTGAAGATATTTTTCGTGAACTGAATCAGAGGAGCCCCTGGACAAGCATTACGGAATGTCATCTGTTGCGTGTTGCAGGGTGCTTCGATACAAACTATTCGCTTGGTTTTGATTTTAGGATATAAACATTATAGAGCTACAACTAAAACAACAGCACTGTACTACAAGTACAGTACTGTACAACAAGTACTGTTATTTTGCATAGGTAATTCAAAGCATTCTCGAACATGACTGAAATGACATTGCCAGGTTTTTCGCTGTCACCTCGAAATGAGCAGAATGAATTCTTCAGCTTCTTCAGCAGATTCGGCAATCGAACAACATTGATTAAATTTCAATATTTCAAAGAAAAACTTAACAAAACAAAAACGCACACAAAAACCACGCATCTGTCGTGAACTCATGGCCAAATTCTATTGTATTCCGCAACTGAAAAGCTCCAACACAATGAGCAAGATCAATCAAGGTGACGCCATTTCGTATATAAGCATGGGTGTTTTGATGCTCGACGTATCCATTTCGACTGATGTGAGTTAATCCTCCTTTGTATTCCTCTTAATTGCATCAAATTCTCTTTTCAGATTCATCAACATGCGTTTCTTTAGCATTTTCCTGCTGTGTGTCTCTGTATTTGCTAGCCTGGCTCCACTGGCGACGGCTGATGAAATGTCTCAGAAAGGTAAGATAGTGTAATACAAATGTGCCCACTAAAATGCACGCAAATGCGTCGTTCTCTGTCTCAGTTCCCGTGACAACCACAGAGGCACCTCCCAAGGGAGGAATGGGAGGATTCGTGGGTTGCCCCATCGACAAATCAAAGTGCTGATGAAACTTCCAAGAGACCTCAACTCAACAAATTGATTTTCGAATGAATAATCATCAGTTTTGAACTTACAATAAGAGCATTATTGATCGTATTCCGTATTTGATTTGATTTCTAAATGAAATTTTTATTTTCTCAATGCTCACAATTGTAATTATTGCATGATATGAAATTTAGCGAGGACCTTTTCCGATAATACTGTTTCTAATGATATTGTACATAAATTGCATAATATTATTTCATAAGTCTCCCGAGAAATTACCATAAGGGTTTTTTTTTTTTTCACCCTCTTTACGACACAGCTTATTGGTAACTTTGATCGCTAGGTTGCCCTTATACAGCGACACATAATAATAATTATAGGTGAATTATTTACGCCACTCCAATATATATATATATTTTATTTTTTTTATTCTATTACCAAATTTTTGACTTGGGAATGTAACAACGCAGTGATGTGAATGATGCCTCATTTAGCACAATTGCCAGCGACAGAAGATCTACTAGTTGTAGCAAGGCGTATAATGCTATGGAAGATGCTAGATAGCTTGCTACATGAATTTGTTTTGTCTTATACTTTAGCTTTTTTTGTTTTTCTGGGTATGAATCATTATAATAATCAACGTCATTAGTGTGATAACAACATCATGACCGAGGATCGGTTATACGTGGCTTTGAGGTGCCTTGGTTGGGTGCGTTATGATGTCTCGAGTAACCCTCGGCTCAAATTCGACACTACTTCGATTTCTACTCATCAGATGAAAACCACATCACTTTCATCCAAACTTCAATCTAAAGATTTAGATCGAGTCATCAGATTCATAATAAGATCAACTCCGACCCTCAAAATCAAAGATATATCAGCAATTCGGTTAAGAGCTCATAATGGCTAAATCCATGTGATTTCTTGCCCCGAAGATCACTTGCCTATACTACATGAGCGTGATTGCGTGTCATGGATCTTCCCAACCCTCTTGGTCTCACACTAGTCGCATTTAATGTTCCTTCCTCATCCAAAATTGACTTTTTACTTGATATCTTTGCATAAATGGGCACAGAATAAGTTATTCAATGCATACCAGGTAGTTTTGTTTTATAATAGGTCAATTTTTGCCAATTTAAAAGTTTTCTTTATAACATTGAGTAGACAGACTACTTTTGGGCCACTCTGTAGGCCTATATCTCGCATTTGAGCGGATTGAGAAACGTTATGAAGGACGAATTTTTTATGGTGAACAAATGCGATGTGCACATCCAGATGGCGATGTGATCGGTCTGCTTGCGATGTAAGAAGCATCCACGTATCATAACGGACACGCGCAATAGCAATCATAACGACATTCATCCGAAGGGAGGTTCACTCGTGGCTCATAGCGACCCTGCGGTTGTCTTGCTTCTGGCATAGCGTTATCATTGGTTGTAGTTCTGTGGTACCAACGAGAAATAAAACTGTCCTGGCAGGCAGAGCAGTCTCATTCAGTCGGGCGCACTTATGAAAGGTCCTCCAATCTTCCAGATAGTTATAGCATCACAAATCTTTGAGGCAGAATCTCCATGATTCCGCAGAATTAAGGGAATTAAGCCTATTCAACCTTCATTGTTTTAGCCCCCACGACTGCTTCGAGTGAATAGTAACATCTCGGTTGAAAATAACAGACCGGTCATTGCTTTAAATAACGTGATAGGAATATATTCGTCATATTTCTCTCTGCACGAATAATCCTAGAGTCAAGTGCAACAAGTGCTGTACATGTAAATCAAATAAATCAAAATAACACCGCACCATGCCAGTCATTAAATGATTGCTTCATCAATATACAGAGAAGGTGATCCCATCATTGTATATAATATTATCTGGTTCACCATGGCTACGGTCACCATGGCTACGGACCTATTATTTTATGAATAGCAACAAAATGTGGATGGACTATTCCAGGCTAAACAAACCCTGAAACCCCGAACCATCCCCGTCGCCAGCATTTCTTCCCATCATTCATCCCTCACTTGGGAGTTAAACCCCAAAAGTCGGCGCCATTCACGGCACACATAGATCTTGCCATGTCGTAAGCGCATAAACAGGGGTTTTACATGGGCGACGCTCGCTTTCATGGCAGAGTGATAGTTTGTGGGCATGCTGTTGCATAATTCTTTCGAATTCGTGGTCTTTAGCGGTCGAGCAGAAACCTTGGCAATGTTTTATGTTGGCATTTATCGCCCCCTCTTTGAATTTCCTTGCATATGCGATGTTCTTAATCGTAATCTTGCTGCAACCGTCGACAGAAAATTATGATGAAGCATCCACATCCTGGACACACAAACAAGGAAGGGTGAGTTATCTAAGTGTGCAGCGGCAGCATCGTAAGCCATTGCATCGCGATACAGGTGCTTATGAACCAACAAGACAACAAGCCAAAGGCAGAGAGAGCAGAGGAAATGATACTTTAATTTCGTTGTGCCTGAACTAGAGATTACAGTCATCGATGTGGAGAGAATGGTGAACCAGGGTGTGAGTCTCGTGGGACGACACAGCGAACGGTTTGTATTGCTGCCAATTAGCCACGAAGCAGCAGCAGCAGATATAGCAGATCAGAACAACAGACAGAGCTCCATTGAGGCGGAATTCATCCAGATCATATCAATGATCTCTGATTTCACAGTGCACCGCCACCCCGCGTCTCTCTTTCTCCTCCCCCTCCTCCTCCACCTCCTCCTCTGCCAGAAAAACAATTGCTTTATCCAATATCCATGAGTCATCACTCATTAGGTTATTGCATTAGAACCACCCTGCATATTTCCATCACTATTCAACTCTGGTAATGTAATTGCCATTTTGTTACAAGGAATCCTCTATGCAATTATCTCTTATCATATGATCATTATATTCATGTAATTATTCTCACACTCCTTATCACCCCCCTCTAATCTCTCAACCCACTTCTCTTCCCTCTGCTCACCCATTTCTCACTCTATTCTCTTTCTATTCCGTGTCCACTTAAACACCGTGATCTTTGTCCTATTCCGATTTCTCCGCAGATGGTCTGCAGCCAAACAACACAATTTACTCTAATTGCTAACCTCATTGTGAATCCAATTAAGCTGAGTCAGCAAGTATATTGCGCGTGTCCAGCAGTCAATTGGGAGCTTTGCATGAGTTGTTATAGATTATCTCAGCATGATCCATGCAACTAACCCAATTACCTATACGCGTTCATTGTGTATGCGTGCTATTTGTTTACGTGGAATGTCTGGAGTATTTTATGTTGGTTTCAATACAATCGCTTCAGGATTTGGCGCAAGAATTTGATTTCCGTTCTTTATGTCTTGCTGTGTATCTCTATATGCAAGTCGTAACCGGTTTATCGCACGGCTAACGTACTTAGCGGGATAAAACTCTGCGATTGCATTCATTCTGCCCCTGCGATCTTATCCAAGCGCACGTAAATTCGCATTAACCGAACAAACCCACAAAAATGAAGCGGATAAATTTGAATCAGGATATTTCTCTCGTTTCAACTCTGATTAACTTCAGACAATTATGGGACCACGTGGGCCTCTAGATTAAATCTCAGTAATTTCACGTGCACCAATTTCGTGAAAGCCAATATTTTACTTTCCCCAGTTGGGCCAGTTCTTCCACAAGCAACAACAATGCAGCTAATGGAAACTTCGTGACATCGTGCTGAATCTAAACAGAACACCGCTGGGAACTCACCAATTCCTCTCATTTGGGTTCAGAAACACCCGCGACACGACCTGTCTTTCGTGACCTCTGAGGCCTCTGCAAATCAGGGCCAGTACTTCACTGTCGGGACACAAGGCTCCGAGACCCTCAGAGGAGGGACACAAGGCTCCGAGACCCCTAGAGGAGCGTAAGAAATCCCTTTGTAAGATGAGATCAAAGGCGTGCTAGTACACGCGTGGTTTGGGTTGATAACAACGAATCTACATTTTTCTGGTTTGTCAACTATTTTTTATACATTTTTTAGACCTTTTGTTGCATACGTTCTATTGTCATCCCGAATGTAAAGCCATCGGGAACCCTTGGCGATGGTAAGGATTAGCTAGGATTGTGGAGATTAGGATGGATAAGGATTGGCAATTGCATGTATGGAATTGGCTCCACCATTGGCAGCCATTGGAACCGATAGAGATTTCAGTGAAAGTGGCATAGGACCCCGAGGTCGTCGAACTTATGCAGACTGCAACGGAATCCGCGTAGAATTCGAGTGAAGGTAGGCTGCGAGATCGCCTGGGATATGTTCTATGTGGGGGGAAGGGGGAGTTCATAACGACACTTTTGGCCACCATCTCTGCACCTAATATCTTCATTATGGTAGGCATTATTGGCTTGTTTAAAACGTGACATAAGGCGCGACAACAGCTGCATCTGAGCAGTTATTGCAGTTTGAATCACGTTCAGCTATCGGTTGGCCAAGATCATTTTGACTTAATTTAATTGGACGAACTTCCTCGATTGCTCTCTAGTTATAAATTAATATACATATACATGGATTTGATTATATCTTGCCGTTTCCTCTTCCTCCTCCTCCTCCTCCTCCTCTTCCTTCTCTTCCTCCGGTTTTCTTTTTCGTGATAACAGTGTCAGCATAGAGGCCATGGACCTTTGCTGAGGAGGCAGGCATGCTGCACTTGATCAGGTCCGCCTTCCATTTGTTGATCACCCTCGGGTCTCGTTTGATTCCATGTTTACTCGCTTCGTCGGTGGACAAGCGAAAGCTGTTGACTCGGATTTAGCTCTTCGTGCCTGTGGATCGAATGCCCCGTTAAACAAAGAGCCGGGACTCCATCTCCGATGAACATATTATACGTAGTTTGAGTGACCCATAAGTAGGCCGAAGATAACTTGGAAATATGTCTGCGTCACTGCTCACTGAAGATAGTAGCCTTCATCACAAGAGTAGCGCAAACTGCATGGTTCCCTGGCGCCATTTTGTGTCCATTTTGTGTTAAATATACGATAACTGGTTCCTAATTGTGGACCCAAAGTGGCGCTCCAGAACCCAGTTTGCACTACTCTTGAGGATAAAAGTTACCAATTAACTGAAGCCATTCCGTAAGTATGGTGTCAACATGACAACATCTTATTCTAATGATCATATTTAAAATGCTTCCTTCAGTAAAGACGTATTTCTAGTAAAAAGAAGCCGTTTTGTGCCCGACCATTGAAGGCATTATGTTCCCATTGACGTAAAACCTTCTGTATCACCCAGAACGCTTGAGCAGCGATGCGATTGAAGTCAACCAGAAACCTAGCACATTGCATGGAGTGTAACAGGCTGTGACATCCAGCTTCTGATTTAGCGCCATTCCGCTGGCTCGTAATTCAGATAAAGCCTTTTCTGGATTGGCACCCCCCCCCCTCCACCCCCTCCACTGTTATATTTCTCTCTCTCGTCCATCTGTAGCCAACGTCCTCTGAGACGAATCGATGTCCTTCTTGCTTGATGCGCAAAGACTATTGGTATTGAGTATTGGCGAGGGAAGATGCAGAGAGTATATTATCGTGAGCAGAAACATGAGGAGCATCACCCATGCCTCCTCCTCCTCCTCCTCCTCCCCCTCCTCTCTCTCCTTCTCCTCCTCCTCCTCAGCCCAGAGGGAGCTTCAACCCTGATTTTGTGATGAATGATTTCGAGGGTTGTCCGAGGAAGGTCAGCCTTGGCCGCTTGACCGCTGAGGCAGCAAAACACGCAGATGAATGTTACACCGTTGATCAAAGCCTCTTGATGCGGCTAAGAGAACAGACCGAACGATGTGCTATGGACATGGATTATTAAGAAAAAAGTATTACTCAATAAGACACGGGAATAATATGTTGCGAATCGTTGGCTAACCATCTGTTTTGATTTCAGCATAATATCCCGATCCCGGCCGCAAATTGCGTCGCTGCAAGATGTCCGAATAATTCAGCTCAGCCTTCGAATTCGTCTCCTGTGCCGCCATCATTAACCCGACCGTGCTCCGGGGCCGCGATGAGCTCAAAGACCTCGGGGCTATTTGTCTCTTCAGGGCCTCATTCACACTGAGAAGGTGTCAAGAGTTATCGCATTAAGCTCACAGAGCATCTGTTGTACAATTTACATGCAGCATCAGCGATTGGCGCATGATAAGATGTAGAAGGGCAGATCTAAACGATGATTCTGGGCATTTCGTGACTCAGTTGATCTTTGAAAGCCAATCAATGTATTGCGTCACAACACTGTCACGTCCATTACACAGCGGTGTGTTGCGTAATCGTTACACATTGTTATGTACGAGTTGATTAGCCTGGTGATTGAGGGCATGGGGTTATATTGTACTACAGTTTAAACCGAGTAAGTCACTGCCAGTCGGTCAGAGCGCATTGCAGTCGCCTTGGTTTGTTTTCTTTCCATCTCGTCCTCTTCCCCAATTCGATCTGACATGTGTTCCCCTGTAAATGATCAAAGAGGCCGCTTTTCTCATTAATACTCTCTTTGAGCAATCGAGCAACCAGATCGGCATTAAACGCTACAAGTATCACGTGTATAGACGCATGCAAACATGCTGCGAGCGTTTGGTTTTGCAAAGAGGGGAACACACTGAAACGAAGAGCAGGATTTGAACTCTGACCTCGAGCGATAACCCTCAACTAGCGTCTTGTATAATGACACACTCATTGTGGAACCACAACCTCAGACAATCCATTCACGAACTCATTGAACCTGCATTCGATGGTCGAGTTGTTGTAACAACAGCAATTGGTGTCCATTCCGAATGTCCATTACGACCGCCGAGGTGTCCATCCGGCCATTGGTCGTAAATAATCATGATATGTGTGACATTTTATTCGTGTTATATAAACCCAGATCTACGTCACCTCATTGATTCCATTAACAGTTAATTAATGAATCATATGCATGGGCCACGAGAGGGTCTCCACGGGCCCCACCGATGGCATGCCGGCCGTCAGTAGCGCTGTTGGGCGATGCATGGCGCTGATGCAGCAGGCACCTCACATGCTGCGAATGCCTTCCGCTGGATAGATGCATGTGTGCACGCGGGTCCCTCGAAACGACTGTGTGATCTGTGCTTCTCAGGTGAGCTCATGTTTGATACTCGGTTCGTGGATGTTTGGTTGGTTTATAGCGATGGTTATTTGCAATTGGCGGATAGGAGACATCGATATGTGTATTGATATTGGACGCGGTGTAACATCATTCTTCCTCTATGGTGTAACTTCGTGACTTGTTAAATCTAAACTGAGTTGTAAAGTATTAGACCATGCATGAATTCATGAATGTTTGCTACATGGTAATTATGCAGGACCATTTATTGATTAAATCGTAAATGCAATGTACATGATAGAGGCATGTGCAACAACAGTTGGTATAAATGCAAAGTATTAAAAACAGTGTTTGCACGATGCAAGGGATACATGAATGATATATCAGATGCTTGTATATGAACTGCATGTTTGATTACTTGGTCAGAACAAATGCGTGAATTGTTAGCCCAGCAATTTCTCAGATGCACCGAACCCTGCAACATGAGACCCAAGATATACAGAAAAATAAACCTTCTTTCTCTTTTTATCCTTCGTTGCATACCGAAAAGGTCAACATTCGCTAAGCTTATCGATAACGCTTTCCCCTTTGAACATCGCCTGGCATGAATGGACCAACGGTGAGGATCGATTCTGAAGTCGATCTTGAAATGCGGATGAGATGGAAGTCCTCATCCGTCAATCATATATGATGGGTGCTTTTTAGATCATCAATCATATTCAGCTGGTGTTTTTATTGGTCGTGTTGTCTCGTCAATATGTACTGGAATTTGATTGATTGCCTCTGAGGTGGAGTACTCATGGACGATGTGGTTGTTATTAAATATATTAACACGTACGCTAATTTGACTCGTAAACCACCTGTGTGATAAGACTTGGTTGTTGATACTCGTATACAATTTTACCAATCATATATTGAGTTACAATTAGATCTATTCAACGTTTTATATACTGAGCTATAAAATATACAGATCATCGAGCGCTTATGTCATTCGCTCTGCGCCAATAGAACCATGAAGTCATGTCTGATTAATCATATTCAATTATCAAAGTGAGGTTAATGATCGAGTGGCAGAGGTAGGGACAAAATAGGGTCATCTCCTTTATGCATATTGCCAGGACCTTTGTGTTAGCGCCCTGTTTACGCAGATTAAATCAATCTGTTTTCTAAGTCATATTGTTGCAGTATAGATAAAGAATCCAATCTGGCAAGGACATATTGCAAGACCTTATCTTTCGCTGTTCCTCCTCCTGGCCTGGTGTGGCCTCTGCATTCCGGGAAGGACCTCTCGGCCCACACGGGCAACTCACCTGGGCATAAACAACGTTTATCGCTCTCGAGTTGCTGCGGATTGTGTAAAATGAAAGGAGAATCGTAACTGGGGGATTCGCATTCTGTGGATTAATAGTCGCGAATACCACGTCTTTAGACTCCACACTTAGGTCAGTTTGGTGAGTGCGCAGCGGAGGCATACGTTATACGCTCCTGGTCACACCACCCTTGACCCCCTGCTTGAATGGGTCATTATACACGAATAATCACCGTGACACACCCCCGCCTCTCGGCTCCTTATTCAGCCCGTTCAACACAGCTGGTCTTGTGTGAATGAATGCCAATCAAATAGCTGACCACAAATGACTTGTCATTTTTTTCAAATTCACTCACTGGAAAAACAGCTGCCATGCATTGCTATGGTAACAGTAAATGGGATCAATTGTGATTCAAAGTGAGCTCCACCCCTCGGCGATGCCGGGTAATTCGATACTCTTTGATCTGCTATATCGGTCACCGGTTGCGGATAATTTTCCCCTCGTGTGAGCTTTTCTGATTAAATATCTGTCAGTGTTTACATCATACTGCAGACAGTCACGTGGTGGAAGTTTATCGTTTATTACGTCACGACTCTAATCGGAAGTGATGTGACCCGGCGGGATCTGATTCATAATAAACATGCGTGACTTCAAAAGGTTTTCATCGCTCACATGTGCACTGTGGCGTAAATACGGAGTCCTGGGTCTGGCTAATCGGTTAACACTCTTGTTCTCTTCAGCAATTTCCTCACCAGCATGTTCATAAAATGTCATGGATCCCTCCGCACTAATACTTGTGTAATTACATGCGTCATTGCTACTCCAAAAAAAATTATTATGGCAACTCAAACAGATGACTTGAAAGCGAAACGCGCGATTTTGCTCCTCGATGGAAATCCGATCCGCCCGTTTCTCGAAGAAATTTGCGCGTGCTTTGAGCGCATAAGAAAAGAGTTCTGGCAGATCGTATTTTATGCAATCTCCCTAGGTGGCAGATCTTTTTTTGGGGAACTAATTGGTCGGTTTAGGACGCCACGAGAGTAAATCAGCTCGTATTTGTGTATCAGGTGTTGAATCTTTACCACCTACGTCGGTCGAATAGTCACTGGAGAAAAAAAAAAAAGAAAAAAAAAAAAAAGTATACTAGTAGTATAGTTGTGAAGGTAACAACAGCTGCCCACGTGCATTCATGACATGATTACATGCAAGATCCCCCTCGGTTCTCGTACCATGCATCTCGGTCGCACAATACAAACTTCTCCTTAGAGACCAGTAAAAACAGAGCTCTGCACTCGCCTGTCAAACTGATCAGCGGTTTCTTGACTGACGATCCATCTCCGGTCATAAAAACTGGATGAAGAGTCCCGAGTGTGATGTCTGGTGTCTTAAACAGACACTGTGACATCCTTGACTGATCCCAGACCCCCACACCTGCCTGATTGTCTGAATCAGTCAGAACATAAACAGACATAGACGCAGTTGTTCAGTCTGGAAGAAGATCTACCTAGCATCACAGCTTACTGATCAAACAAGGAATTCATTTGAGTAAAACTTTATTTTCATATTAATCGGTGTATAAGTATAACATTTAATTGTACGGCTTTGCATCTGTATTGCGTACCAAGTTCATTGTTAGGAGACCACCTAGACTGCGTGTCTAAATGTCGAGACATCAGAGTTACAATACAATTTAATTTGTTTGCTTCTCTATAACAATAGTTTACACACATGTGTATGTTTTTAAACGTGTAACAATATTATTGTGTCTATGAAGCCGCCTATAAATCCAGGATCTACCAGCAGACCCCCCGCCCCTACCCCGCCTCCAACCACTCAGACATTAACCATCGGTTAATTACTATAATCATGTCATGCAACCATTTGTCAAATTACCCAGTGAACAAAAAAAAAAAAGACAGATGGAAATGAGAATTGCTAAAAAGAAGGAAAGCTAGAAAGAAAAATTATAATTATGAGTTTTAATTTATGAATATTAAACACACCCTGTATGTGGTTAGCATCTTGTCACTCTACACTTCTTTTTTTTCAGTAGTGCCTCGACAGTGAAGAGGTCCTTAAGAGGAAAAAGAAGAAAAACGATTCAGTTTGTTATGGTGAGCTGAACGACACGCGTCCTGTTCACGAGTGTAACCATGGATTAGATTGTTGTTTTGTGTTGAAAACATGGATGTTGATTTGGAGGAATATCTGCGGAAAGCTCAGGTCGGTTACCATGGTGATAGAATCACCACCTTGTAGCTATCGACACTTGCTAATATTAGCCTTTTATACCTGTCTATTGGCGTTGCATGCTTATAGCATAGATTTATAACTGCTCTTAAAAGTTGTGAAAGTTATCTATTCACTCAATATCAACCACAAAAATTCAATTTGAATAGAAAAATGCGTCATTTTGAGTTGTGGGTTGTTATCTGTGAATCGAGGTAACTAAGTACACATCTGACACTAATAGGGAGTTTTTTTCTGGGAGTATAATAAAATATAAAGCACAGTTTGCTTGCTGGTGTGTTTTATGTTGTGTTGATTGCGCATGCGTGTGTTTATAACACATTTTTAGTTCATCTTATTTTATTTCGTTGTTTGAGGGACGTAAGTGTTGAATTATATTTATTTTAACAACCGTTTGTTATATCATGCCTATGGCATACCTCAGTGATTGGCAGCTATAAGGAAGTGCATTAAATTCAGTTTTAGCTCAAGAATGCAAAGATCAATTGTATGTGTCCTGTGTTCGTTGGTTAAATTATGTAAATCATAATTACATATCACTCCACGTAAAAGCTAAGCATACAGAATCTTCAAGAGGTTATCAATGCCCTGAATTATCGATTATGCATCGAAGTGCAAAGCGTAATAACTGTGCAACATTGGTTAATAATTTCTGACGCGGCAGGCAACAGTTCAGAATCGACTTCAATGCAAATTGTTTCTCGGTGATGACTCCACAGTCATTTGTCATTGTTAGAGTGAAAAGCTTGGGTGACACGAATGTCAAGGTTGACTGAGAGCAATTGAATTGAATGTATCAATGTCAAGACTGGAGGAGAACAGGAGAATGCGTTAGAGACGAAAGCTACGAATGTACGAAGATACCATCAATGTAAAACGTGTACTAGTCTTCCTCTAGAGTTCTGGGCTCAAGAGGGTTAAAAGGGTGACGTAATATGCTAATGAAGCAATCACTTTAGCGATATGACAAGGCCCGCAAGACAGCTTCGACACGGAAATTGTGCCACTTCATATATAAGGACTGACACAGATAACGAATTCCAAGAAATTCCTCAATTGGCGATGAACCGATCCTTTGAAGGGCCGTTCTAGGAAATTCGAACCCAGATCCTGTTAGATCCACTCCATGTAGGTCATGTTATATATATCCCCCAGACTATTTATAAGGAAAAAAAACTTTATCATAACGTAATTTTGTGCGCTTCCACAGGATGAGATTGGAGAGGCGTTGTCCAGTTTGCCTGACCTCAGCCAGTCCTACTCCGATCTATCCAGACGGCGACCTCACCATCGTGACCTCAATCGCCACCTCAGCCTACACGCCCTCCCCCAGAAGACACAAAGGGAGCCTTTATCCAACTCAGTGGTAATTATTCTCATTATTACTTATCATTAATTAGACGTATGCATGCATGTTTGGTGGCTAATCATCGGAAGCAGTTGTGGTTATGCAACTCACGTCTGGAGATATTTTAGGATTGTATTTTTTTTCTCTCGATTATTCAGGATGCAAGTACTACATACTATTTTCACAAATTGATTCAGACATCTTAACATAATATAAATACCAAAGACATGTACTTGAAACGTATTGCTTTTGATCGCGCTCATAAGTGTTACAGCGACTTCTAGATGTAACAATATAAAGATAAAAATATCTCAATTGGTGTCAAAGTCACGGAGATCCTACTTGTAACTAATAGAACAAATATTACATTTCAATGGTATTCCTCGGAATAATCTTAATATTAATAATACTAATAAACATAAGAATGGGTTAAACAGAGCGGATCGCGGTGGTTGGTTTCGTATAATGGAATCGAATATGCATTGTAAACATGTGTTCCCGTGCTTACGGTGAGCATGTTTAATGACTCCATTGAACACTCTTCAAAATATTTACGACGAGTAAAATGCTGTGAATTTAGAACTAAGTTAAATCACGGTTTATCGGTGTGAATGAGACGACTGTGTAATCATACTGTGAGGTCATTATGTGACACTGTTGTAAAATTATCACTTATTTTTATTACGTGCATATGCTCCATATAAGTATGCTCGGGCATCACAGACGCAGGTTTAACCTTAGTGCATTCAGAGAGCCTTGGTTTACCAGTAACTCATCGGCGCCTAGTGAACATCCAATCATAACGCCCATATGTAATCATAACGCTATATCAAAATCATAACGTTGTGTTCTCATTCAGTCTCTTATCCGAAGCTTTCGAGATTGAAAAAAATATGAATGGTTGCAAACCGTTTTTCACTCTCCACTTAGTAAAACTTACACGCTCGTGCAATATTGAATCTGTGTTAGAGGAGAGGCGTATTCCTACTCGCTACTAAGGACGGAATTTCCGTAACTAAATACTGAATAAAGAGTGAATATATATACTAGTATATATGTTATAATTGGTGCATGGTGTAGCAAAGGAATGTGTGCAAAAAATAAAACCGCATATATTACAAAGTGAATGAATAAAACCCGTAATCAAATCAGACACGTCTTTTAATTTCAGTCATTCAGAAAACTAGACACACTTCTCGTAAAACACTGTACTCTGTCAGTACATTACAGGGAGCATACAGTACCTTGAAAACATCATCATTTCACGTTGACTAGTTCACGCTCGATTAAGCAGCTTGTGTCCTCGAGGCAAGAGAGCGAGAGAGTCGAGAGGTGATGTTTATATATTAATGTCTTTTGTCAGCTATAGATTGGGATATCACACGTTGAATGGAGAAACAATGCATAAGCTGCAAGTCTGTTTGTATCGGTGAGTGTAAGTGTGGCATGCATAGTGTACACTGGAGACGCCGCCTGGTGTCATTTCTCTGGCACTAAGAGGATGGAGAGAAGGATCTAAGTGGGAGTATATACCAGCTGTTGCTGACATACCTGTCTGTCATGCTTGATTGACAGGTGATGCTGGCGTGAGTTCATCTCTTGCTGCCGTGTTTCGAAGTTTTACTTTGATCTGGTTAAAACGCAACCCCAGAAAAAAAAATCAATTGTTGTGGCATTTTGATTTGCTTCTTGTTCCCGACTGCTGTCGTGTTTAGGGTGCCATCGTTTCTCACCACCCAGAAGATATAAACACCTCGCTCGAATCAAGTGCTCCTTCTACTGCATACCTCCCATTTATAAGCCAGGTTAGAGGATACGCATTAAATGTGAAATGCGTTTCCAATCTTGAAGCAACACCTTTTTATGGCCGCCCGCTGCCACGGGGGGAGCTATCATGGGGCAGTGAATGGTTTTATTGCCTTTCAATAAATCATCAGATGCTGGTCAGCCTTCCTTCGTGCATACTTCGTGTAAATGTCTGTGCAGAGCGATGGATACCAGTGTTGATTGTAATCATCCCCGCAAATGCCTGTCCCGAATAACTCTTCATTTACTCAGCTGTTCCCTGTGGAGGCAACGGGAGCCTTAGCTGCATTCTGTAGCCATAATGATGAGCCTCAGTCGGTTTAACTAATAATTCGCTCGTGCCCTCCATATGAGAAGTGCGGGTCAATTGCATGAGGCTGGGTACTGTGTGTCAGTGTCTATAGTAGCATACAGCGTACATAATTCCATTGATAAACCAAGAGTGAGTTTACGCTTACTTCATTGGGGTTAGGTGCCGTGAAAGTCCCAGTAACATAGTATCACCCCTTAATTTCCTAACCTGCGATTACCAGCCGCTCGATCAAGGTAGAAGAACTCTGCCACCAATGTTAAGATTGCAGCAGACCCCTGATCTATCCGCTGCATTATTTCCATCGGCAAATTAGAGAGATTATGCGGTGGACACGAAATAGTTTAGGTTTCAGTCTGCAATCAAGTACAAAGTGTTCCGAGTGTCGAATTGCAGCCACTCAATGCATTGCCATTCTGACTGCGCAATCGAATAGCTGTTTGGTTCGATCGCCACAAACAGAGCGGTTGAAATCCCTTCGCAGCTCAATTCAGCGAAGCTCGAATTGGGGGGACGTTGTTTTGCTAAATGGCATCGTTCAGCCGGGTCCTGGGACGACGCGGGCCAATCTGAGGGCGTCAATTCCAACCCTTTTGCTTGGACAGTGATGCATGGCTGGAGGTGTCCGCCGCATCCGTAAGCAGGCTCCATGCAATCTCTGCTTCTATACTGCCCGAATGACGTGTGATGCAGTTCATAAGGGAGCAGCGAGCGAGCAGTGGTCGTTTACTTCCGGCGGGTGATAATACAGTGATCTGAAGCTATGCAGGCCCGTGGGTCTAGACTTCTGGAGGGATGGCTCGCACGGCTGGGCTTCTTGGAAAGCGATCCTTGCTCCCACCTCCTCCTCTTCCTCCGCGGCTGCAATGTATATTCCCCAAGCGAGCTCGGTAAAAGATGTTTGTAGGCACTTGGTTGAAAGCCGCTTAGGATTGCGGCGCTTTTAAACTGCAGCTGCTCTGCGACAAGCGGAACTCTTCTTCCGATTCTACCTCCTGTTGTTAGTGGATTAGTCCTGGATAAGTTTGGAGTACTGCGTGATCTGGGATACCTCCTTCTCCCCCTGGCTTAGTGTGTACTCAGTAAGTATGCCTGATCAGAGATCATTACACTTACACTCTCTTGTATTTACTAATTTAGATTTCTTTTGGGGCGTCTCATTCTAAATGCATAACCAATTTTGAGATCAAATGAATTAAAATAAACATTTACTTGGTTATGAACGTTCAACATACACCTCTACATCCATTCCATACCTGAATTCTCAAACCAATAATTCCAGGTATTGCTTTGCTTCAGGTAAACATCAAAACCTCGACAGATCAAATATCTCACGGAGAGAGGGCCTCACACAACCTTCCTATTGATACATTTTATACGCCAATGTCATAACATATCATAACCCCGGCTTTGATATCATAACCGTCCATTCACTAAACGCAACCGCCTTTGAAAATAAACTCTAAATGGCACATTAATAAGCTCACGATGCATTTCAATATATACATGAGCTTCACGGCGAGTAGGAACTTGCAGTCTGGGTCGACACACTTTGTTCCTCCTATAAACTTGCCAGGTTTCCATGAGCGCATTACCTGGCTAAGGTAAATAGATTACGAGGAATCCATGTCAGTCTTCTAATAGCACCTCGTATCTTATCAACTTCAGCATTTATCGCTGTGTACCTAGATATAATACCACGCACCAGTCACTCGGTCGAAGTAAGCGGTTAATTGCGATGTCTACTGCGGTTGTCTGACCCTCGTGCAATTCAATACCTGGCGTACTGTGTCGGACATAATGCGTGTATCAGACTTTGTGTTGTAGTACAGCAGTGTGTTTACGGAGGATCAAATGTTGCAATTATTTCTGTTGTTTGATCCGATGATAGCATATCCGCACAACCTTAATGCTATATTTTTATGTTTAGCTGCATGCACCAATTCTTAAGTATACCTCACATGTGGACATATATTACTTCTATTTCGTCGAGGAGTTCATATGTTTTTTTTTATTTTTGGCTGACGTGGCTTGGTGGAATCTAAAATTCCAAGGAACTTTTAATTGAATCTACTTTAATTAAGGCTTTTAATTTCTCAGTGCATACCTTCGTCTGAGCTCTTTGTGATTTAGGCAGCCCATCCAGGGCTCCATTATATGTAACCCAGGCACCCAAATATATCTTTGCAGCGAGAATACTCATTGTATTCTAAGACTAAGCAGATTTACGGGATCTGAGCGCTGCACGCAGTTGTGTTCAGCATACGAGTTGTCTCTTTGGCAACTCCAGCCGCACTTTTAAGCCGCATGATTGTCTGCTTCTCCTATCTTCTCTTTTTGAGTGCGGCACCTTCTCCGCATTCCATCTTGTATTTCCAGAACCACCATGCATGCTGATAGAGCAACAATATTCATCACAAACTCCGAAACGATTCCCATCCCTAATCATTCAGTCGTAATTGTGCTGCGAACTGTGTTGTTATTGTGAAGTGCAAAGGAGTGCGGTTCCTCTCCGTTTTATGCAACACTTCACTGTCTATATAGGCAGCCAAATCAGGGTGCTTTATATATTCCCGTATTATAATATAATGTATTTTATAGTTCATTATTGATATGTATAATTACGTTACGGTATACATGGCTCATGCTTGTGTGTAGGAGGAGGGGGTCCCAGTCTCTGTTAATTCCAGCCTGTAAGTTTGAGTATAGGTGTGGAATTGAGGTTACGTGTAGATGCCCTGGAGTGGAGGCATGATGTTGGGTTGTAGATCTATGCAATTTATACCTGAGGCAGGTGAGTTATATCACCTTTGCATTCTTAGCGAGTTTCGCCGAATTCCATCAATGTTGATGAATATCTGTCTGCAAAAAACAATCGCGGTTCGATATCAGTCTGACGAAGAAAACAATTGCTCATCAAGGGAACGAGAGAAGTGTGAGAAATATGAGTTGCTCATAGATAGAAGTACTGCGATGGTCACGCACCGGTTCATATATGCAACGATGATTGATTACTCCACAACCACTAGCATCATTGGTAGCATTGGTCTCTGATCTCGAGACAACATTACGTCAGCGGAAGTGAAGGTGTTCATCGGCACGTGTTCTCTATTCTGATGGCTTTTTTTTTTCTTTGCTAACCACTGACTCTCGTGGATTACACCTCCACCCCACCCCCTCCTCCTTCTCTCTCTCTCTCTCTCTCTCTCTCTCCGCACCACACTTCCACCTGGTCTTTGTTTCAACGCCGTTAATCTTAGAAGGGTAATTAACCTGACTGCTTACAAGCAGTGGTTATATGAGGTAAGCGTAGACTGCTTGTAATGCTATAGGTATCATCATATGCGATGCCCAAAACATGCCTGCCTTGAATAAATATTGATGGCTTCATATATAATCATGGAATAGAACCGAAATCATAATTAAGAGTTATAATTTCAGCCAAGGAACAAATCATTGTAGTACAAGTAGTCACGTTATATCCATGTGCTTGATTGGATGAGTGGATACTTGGAACATTGGTTTAATACCTTATTGTCACCAATTGATTGGCAGGTGATGTAATTAAGTTTTCTGTGTTGTCCTCCTTTCCAGAATTATTCCTCTCGTTACATCTGTGGTTTGACCTTTTCTGCTTCTGAAATCATTGCATCTTGAGTTTCACACATTTTGTTTCTAAGATGAGAAGTAAACTCACTTTCTGAGGGAAGATATTTTTCCCTCGACTTGTTGCGTATATTTTTCTACCTTCAATTGTAGTGAGCCGATTTTGAGGAAATGCTCCCTCGTTCGTCCAATCCCAGCTCAACACTTACTCCATTTCTCTTTCGTCAGTTTACGCAACTGTTTATATCACATGCACTTATAGCGAGTAATTTGCCTAAATTGAATGATCCGTTTCTTACTTTTTATGTACTATTTATGATGTAAAAACCTCTTGAAAGCAACTCAATATCATCTGTTTACAACGGTTTTTCTTCTTTTAAAAATGTTCTCTTAAGTTTTCATTTCTGTCTCTGCCGCAGACAAAACACAGCGATATTGTTATAATACGATGCCTCTACTACAGTATAACTCGTTTTACAATGGTCTGAACAGCTGCAAAATTCCAATTTACCTCAAAATGCAATCAAATAAAAATGAAATAACAATAAATAACTTGTCTTCTTCTCAGGATTTTTTTTCCTTTTTCGATTTCAATTTATTGCAAAGAAAATAATAACAATATTCGCTGTTCTATTCCTTGAAATCATTTTATCTGATTATCTTCTTGATGGGTTTGATTTTAATTATTCATTGATTTGATTTTAATCTTTAGAATTACTCCTCAAACCAGGAGGGTAATTTGTATAGAGTCTTTGTAACCATGGTTACTGTCCTGAGGGGGAATTCCCCACATACACATAATGGATTCAACGTGATATATATTTACATCGCATGCATCTGCGCCGATCGGTCAACGGAGTAATCAAGACTTGTCAAGAAGCTGTTGATAGTTTGACAAAGATTAAACTGATTGCGTCACCAGGCATAAGAGAGAAAGCGTCTACAAAGCTTACGAACATTCCACTCGATCATCAAGCCAGGTTTGCTTCTCTGGCCGAAAGCATCTTGCTCCAAAATCCGAATCAACAATCAACCCAAACCTCACTCTCAGCTGTATTCGACAGACATAGCTCCATAAATAAGGAGTGTATAAACAATGCTATTGCGCGGAATCAAAGCAGCGATTTCGCCCAATCGTGATGTATGGGCAATCCGGTAAAGAGCCCCTTTCTATGCTTCCCTTGCTCAATCTTCGGAGCCACTTTACAAAATGAAAACTCTCACTTTATTCCATTTCGTTTGACTCCACTTCTAACGCCAACTGGATTAATTGTCCATAGCGATTTGCTCGTCAAGTGTATTTGAAACGGATTCCATAAAATTGCGACATTTTTCTCAACCTGACATTAGTCCCTCCTCATTCACCTCCTCTCTTACCTCCTCCTCCTTCTCCTCCTCCTTCTCCTCCTCCCACATCCATCAATTTGCCAATCCTAGTTACTGAGTACTCTAATACCCAAGACTAGCGAGATGGACTTGTTTTTCTGGGTATCTCTGAATGACCAATTGCTATTCATGCCCGTGTCCTCTGCTGCCATCCTTCAGAGTCCCTCATCAGGGCAACTAGTGCCCTCAATCAAGAGGGCTTGGGATCACCCCATCCATTCACAGCCGAATTGCACCTAATCTGTCCGATACAAAAACCCTTGAAGCCCTTTTTTTGCTACAACTATTGCGGTGTCAGTTTCACGAGTTTTGTAATGAATTTATATTCAGTTGCGATCGGAACATGTATTGCTCTGCAAGTGTGAGTGAGACGTTCTTCAAGGATTTGATGGCAAATGATAGCACAGCATTGCAGTTTGATGTACCTTTAACAAAAGGTGATCTGAAGACACCTATAATTCTGAATATCCCAGCCGCATGAATGTTTATTCGCATCGTAAGCAAATTAACTTCCTGCCAGTGCAGCCGCAGATAGATCAAAGGAGAATATATTCTCAGATGGAAATGGAAGGAAAAAGCTTATCAACACCTGGAATTGATTTAGTACCTGTGGAAATAAGATATATTTCATATGCGGAGCATCACCTCTATACTACAGAGGCTCAACCCGTTTGACATCGAAGCCATTGCATGCTACACTGTTAAATAATATACATACATATACGTATATATTCATAGAAGGCATCTTTGAGCTGAGTAAACAAAGGCAGAACCCCAAGGGGAGCATGAATTTCATGGAGGGAGCATCGATTATTTACGTCCTGACAGAAGGCGTTGCATGGGACGCGATGCCTGAGTAGACGACTGACTTTTGCGACGCTCCTCGGCGATCCATCAGCACACCTTCGTCCAGCGAACGGCGTGGTCATCGATCAACACAAGGTCATTGATTCCGCTCGCCATTGGAGAGATGGTGCAGTCACTCTGTTCATAGCATATCTCTCTTCCTCTCATTTCCCTGCATCTCCTTATGCCTCTCCTCTCTGCCCTGAGTTTTCCATATCCCACCACCTCCCAGTGCCGCATCTGTTCATACCGCCTCTCATCATCATGACCTTTCCCCTCTCCCCTTTGAACTTCGCTCCCGGTGTCTAATGAGCTCCCGTGACCTTCTCCAGTTGCAGTCCGTTTTGTCTACGAGTAAAGCACTTGCACCGAGCGAGGAAATTGCTTCCATCTCTTTGAACAACTTCTCACTCTACGCACCACTGCGATCAGAAATCACAGCCTTAGCACACAAGAAAAAGTATATCTTCGTTTAAACCCGCCCGTTAATGACTAAATGGAATGCCAATAAAATTAACCCGTAAATGTTAAACACTGTGTGTAGTGCAGGGTGGTCCAATGCTTAATCATTAATCACCGTTTGACGTATTATTTGCTTGCAAACTTCCATCCTTGATATGCGACTGTTCATTGAAACCCAGCACCAAACGTCAGAGCTAGTTGTTGAAATCTATATTCACAGAAAGCTCTCTCTCAAGATGAATGTCCTCATGTTGCTTTGCATCAGCATAAATCACCGACCCTAGAGTGCCCTCAATGCTCGTGGGACGCACCTTCATCAATTAATATCACCTCGGAACCAGACATGTGCTTCCATTACACACGCGGTGCACGGCGTCATGCAGATCTCTTGCGTAATCAAGTTCATCACTAGAAGTATGGATTAATTGAATCCATGATATAATTATTACGTCACGCGTGACTTCATATGATTCAGTTGATGTGTGGCCAATCAGCCCTGTCGTAATTCAATCAACCAACAATTAAACCCCTGCCCACTCTCCTTCCCTCTTCATCTGAATCTCATGCCCGGTGTCTTAAGCTCTCTTAACCTCCGAGTACCCGTCAGTAACTCAGTATGTTTACTCACAATCATAGTCGGACGTGCTTAATGGAAAAGACAACAGTAAAACCGAATCGAAGCCGACGTCTGGTTTATGACCCTTACCTCTCCTTTCCTCCTCCTCCTCCCTACTCCTCTCCTCTCCTCTCCTCCTCCTCTCCTCCTCACCT
>KB293683.1:0-25418 GCA_000328365.1 Capitella teleta | reverse complement strand
TGAATATCTCCCTTGTCTCCTTATTTTTCCCTTAAAATATAATATTTTTTCTTTTGGGCCTCATGCACGAATAAAATTATGTAATTTCACTGCGGTTTTTCCCTTAAAAATAGTATACACACAAGATTGAGGTGTTAAAATTTTGTGTTGTGTAGAAAGAGTGTGATGACCTCATTAATCTAATTGTTTATTTAGGAACAATAATATGATTAAATATTATTCGATCATCAATTCATTAAATAATCAATCAGCCACATTATTGGTAATGCATTTTATGCATTGGATCATCAATGAAAACAATTATTCAATTAATGTTAATTTTGCTATATAATATCTTGATCAATAAAACGTGCAAAATTGTTTTCTCAAGAATAACTGACTTCATGATGATTAGCAATGTGATCCTTTACCTGTGCATAGATGGCTTAATTCAATCTTCTCAATCATCAAACATTTGAGAGCTGATGTTGAGATAGCAGTACTAGGCAGGCAGAGTTCCAACAATGCATCCCTTTTCTAGTATAGTCAAGTGGATATTCATGAAAGGCCTGCTGATCCTTGAAATTCCCAGTCAGGTCTCAGGTCTAGATAATAAAATGAAACTTGAAGTCAGAAAACTAATGAAAGTTTGTTGATTAGTGAACTTATCGGCACTGATCAAGGAATGAAGAAAGAAGTTAAAGGGGGGGGGGAACTGGTTACAAATGGACTTTGAGTCGTTATTTGATGCACCAAAAATGATTCCTATGCCTGGCCCACACAAGGAATACATGTTTCATCGCTAACGATTTTGCGGGAGATAAATTGCTAATTAGGCGTGACGTCAGAAGCTGTGATGAAACACCGAGTTCCCCATCTTTTACAATGGGCCTCGTCGTATCATCGTGTCCTGCGACTAAACCCCTGGATATTTTTATATTATATTTTCGGAAATAGATAGAATAATCATTTTGCCACTAGTCAGGTGCGAAATTTTTTTTTTTTTTCGCTATTTTTCTTATTTTAACAAGCGATTTTCTAGGACACCTACCATGGTTTCCCATCCTGAAACAGTAAAAAGGTCAGCCAGAGTGCACCACGCATGCGCAATACTGACGCTTTCGTTTCGTAAACAACAAAGATGTCCTTTTATGGCGAAGATGGTCTGCTCTGATAGGCTGAAATTGATAGCTTCACGAAGGGAACGGGACCAATCACGGCAAGCCCTCAGCTGACGTTTGCCTCCTATACTTCGCAATGGAAGCCATTCTCTCATAGTCGAAATGCTAACCCCGATATTCGGAATGCATTATTTCCTTACGCTTGCATCCAGACATGGTGTTCTTGGCACGGAATGCTATCAATTGGTGCTATGAGTCAATAGAACATCGCTTAAAATTCAGTTCCCCATCCCTTTAACATTATGACTCCTGTAATCACCGGATGACGCCACGTGGGTATATTCTCAAACTCAAACCAAATTAAGCAATCAAAATGTGATCAGTGCTTTGCTGTAATCGTGAATGAGAAGATTTAACAACACACAGGAGGTTGCAATTACAATATATTACCGATTACATTATAGCTAGAATAACACATCAATTTTTATGGAGATGGTACGTGCAGAAATGTGGTAAGCGCTGCGACCGTCAAAAGCACTCCAGCAGTCATTACTGAATGCATGTGCACTCTTGGTGATGGCACCCAGCTAATTGTGGTCCCTGATGAAAGGTCCCGAAAAGATTAAGGGCCAAGACAGCGAAGCAGGATAGCACCGTGGATGACATCTCGCTGGATGTCGGATGTCAAATAAACGGTCAGGATTTGTATTTTTTCCTGAGGCTGAAATAGAAAACGGAGGACAAGGCTGCCTCCTGTCTTGATCGTGCAGGCAAAAGATGTCTGCGACGTCGACTGGAGCCAAGTTCAAGGCAATTGAAACTATAGCTATATATAGCAACATCAAGTTGGATACGGAAGACAATTCAGCTATGCAGAGCTCCATGTCTTATGTAACACTAATAGTCAACAGAGGAGGTTTGCAAAGAGACAAAATAGACTCCGCGATGTAACATTGAGCAAATTAATTTTCATTGGTCGTGTTTAAGCACAACTCATCTCTTTGAAACATGTGTCACCTACGAACGTGAGACGACTTGCCCGCTATCGACTCAGGGTTGCTCCAAGGCCACCTAGATAGATTCTTCTATGTGGTCTTGGTTGCTCCCCGCTCCTTGGGGAGCTTGCCCGTTCCCCGGGGAGCTTGCTTCGATGACTTAAGCCCCGCCCCCGGTGACCAAGTGATTAATCTGGAATGATTCATTGGCCAAGACAGCCAGTTGTCTCAGCTCACACGGAGAATGCCACTCCCATTTTAAACAATCGAAATCAACTTGAAGAAACCCCAGGAATGTTGCGACATCCAGTTAAATATGAGATGAAAGGGATTACATAATCAAAGGAAAGAACAAAGCTGAATGCATCGATACGGCGCCATGCAGACGCCGCGATTAAAGCGTTCACTTGAACTTCCCGTGACTGGCGACCGCGCGCTGCCGGGGTATACCGCGCTCAAAAATACTGTCCACATATCGCCATGGAGGGTTGTCCGCTATCCGCATAAGAGTCTTATGCGCACCTCTTATGATAAGACAGGTGTCCGCATAACACAATGAGGTCCCTATCTTTTAACATTACGAGACGTATTGCCAAAGAATTTCGTCCGCATAATCCCTGTCCGTATACCACAGGTTCTACTGTACATGATCCTCTCACATCTCCGGAACCGGATCCACCCTGCATCCCGCACCACTGCAGTTACAGCCGGTCTAGATGGACGTCCAATCAGTTCACTGTCGAATTAGACAATCCGGCTTATCCTGCAGGCGTCCATCCAATTCTAAGAGTGTGGAGGAGAAAGACTTGCATCAAACTGAGTTCGATCGTTGGGGTGGGACAAATGTGATGGTGTGGGCAGGGATATCCCGTTTGACCAAGACTCCACTCATCCTCATCAATGGGAGTCTTACTGCCCAACGGTATTCCGATAATGTGTAGAGGCCAGGGGTGATCATATCCCTTATTGATTACTGTTTTGGACAAAGAATTTGATGTGTCAATGAAAGTGCTACATGTACTTTTCATTTTGACCCGTTCTCCGCTAATTGAGATCCAGAAGGATCCATGCTCCACAAAATTATCAATGAGTTTATTTACAGGTGTAAAAAATGGTTGTTTAATGTCCATACAAATTTTGGGAGACATTGAAGCATAAATATATAGTTCATGCATATTTCTGAAGGGGGTACTTTCTTTTGGTTTAGGTTATCTGAAATCTTTGGCTTGCAGCAGTCATTGGGATTCGACTGAGTTCATGAAAACACGTCAGGACATTAGGAATGTATGAATATGAAACTTGAGTGTGGACCATCTGTTGAACTACATACTGTGGATAGTTGTACTTACGTACATGTACTATGAATTAATCGATTCAAAAATTTAATAGGTAACGCAGAGCAGATTCAGTCTGCGTGTTAGGTAAACCATTCTAGTTGAAACTCAAAAAGCATGACATGGACATTTGGTCGAGCTTAAGATACTGTGCTAGGATATTAATGGGAACATACTTCTAATTCACATCCAGACTTCAATAAATCTGCAATAATGGACTAATAGGCATCCCACAGAATAGCTGAGCCTCCAAGTAGTCAAGCCAAACATTGTGCAAAAACAAACTTGATCACACGGCATAGTAGCATTAAGGAATAAAACCAGAAGAAACTAACAAACACAGAATACTATTTCACGGTCCATCACTTTATTAAGGAAATCCGAACGAATGTCATGAGCCCCGAAGACAAAACATGATGTAATCACGGATCTTCCTCAACACTCAAAAAAATAATCACACGTACAAAAAAAAACAAAAAAACCTGCATTTCACAAATCCTCCAAGTATCATGATGTTAATCTGAACTCTGAAAAAACTCCACTTTTGAACAACCACTTAGAAGAATCACTTACAAAAAAGAGTGGATTGATCAACCACCTAGCCATATTTAATTTATATACACAAATGTGACTCGTAACAAAGAGGCCATCCAATGTAGAGTTAGCACAGAGCCCACCACCAACGCTGCCTGTGTGTCCTTCGATTTTCACGTTTTCTGGTAAATAATTTGTTTAGAAAGCAAAGAGGATGAGGAAAGCCATCATGAGGCAGAAAAGACCCATGGCTTCAGACAGAGCAAATCCCAAAATGGTGTATGAGAAAAGCTGTCCCTTGATTGAGGGGTTGCGGGCGAAACCGATGACGAGGCTGCCGAACACGCTGCCAATTCCAGCTCCTGAAGAAATAAAGCGACTGTCACAATGCAACTAATTAGAATGAGATAATCACCTGATCCACCGGCACCAATAGTGGCAGCACCAGCTCCAATGTACTTGGCGGCCTGATCAATGTCTTGCCTTGAAGCGGACGTCTGGAATTGACGGAGCACCTGCAGGACCTGGGTCTGTGTGGGGAGGGTGGTCATGGCTGGCAGACCATTGTACTGCGCCACGCTGCATGGGGCATGCTCACGCTTGCTCACAACAGCAGTACTCAGAGGCCTCAGGGTGACACGGCTCTGGCTAGCCTGCAAAAGCATTACATGCAAATAATTGCAAATAACGAGCAAAAACACAAGTAATCCAAAGTTTGAAGGCATATATTTAACACAGCTAGGAACACTAGTGGGACGCAAGGCAAAGGCATGTGGATTAAATTGTGTATCACTGGATGACTGACAAATGATTTGGTATTTCGAATATTCTCAATTTAACCAGAAGTATAACACTAACTTTAGACGATTAATAAAGGAAATTTAATTCCAAACAAGTTTGAGTTTAACACCAAATCTCCATTTAAGAATAGCAAGGTAATTTGAAAGTCTATACACAACTACATATACAACAGTACATTTTTAATTTGGATTCCAAATCAAACAAATGTCAAAGTCATTGCAAAATCAAGGTCATGTAGTAATCCTTGGGAATATCTTTTGAGGATTACATTTTGAAACGTAAATAAACTTTGAACAACGAAGGCCTGTCCGTATGTCATGACCACTGCCCTTGAAGGTCAATCCTTTGATCTTACTGAACATCATAGGCAAAACAATTATCAAATTGTTTTCAGAATTAAGCCATGTTCCGACAAAATATGTAAACGCCTTTGGAGTTATTGTTGCGGGTGCGAATCTATACGTATTTAAGCAAAATTTTGAATTAACATGTTTGACCGCCCAGGGGCGGTGAGCGATAATCGCGGAGTTACGGTATGACAGCTCACAATGTCAAAAGAGTTGTCAAGGACTCGAGCTCAAATTAAGATTATTTCAATGTGATTCCTGGATATTTAGCAATAATTAAACTCATGAAACAAAGCAGAAGATACTTACCAAGCTTCTGGCAGCAGGGGCGACAATCTTGCAGGAATACATGACTTCGTTCTGTTCGGACTTTCCTGTAAGACAAAAATGGCAGAATTATAACAAGAGCTTTCAAGACGAAAAAGGCAGAGAATAAAATAATTACAGACAAATTTAAATTTATGAAACCACAGATAAATGCAATGTTAAATAAAATTAAGTAGAAAAAAGAGCCGATGGACGGAGAACCGACCGATTTCGGAGGATTCGGCGAAGTGACTCACCAGAAAGTGATCTCTCACCGGCTAGCGGGCATGAAGGACAACAGTGCGCATGCGCAGAGAAAAGGACATGAACTATTGCCCCTCGAGAGGGGTCTCACTAAAACCAATTGGTTATATCCCCTAAGTTTCAAAAGTGTAAAATTTGACGCCATCAGACGTTCTAAAATAAATTAAAAATTAATGAAAGAGCTGTAGTTCTGGCGGTTCGGACTTATTTATTAAATTTAATGTTCGGTCATGAGCAACGGAGTTCGGTAATGTCCGGAGGTTACCGACAATTCCCGAAGCAGAGGGGCATCAATGGCGGTTTTCCTCATCAACCAGTGCAAGTTTACGGGATGCGGATTGACTTTTGCCACTCTCTCTGAGCTTATTCAGCACATTGAAGAAACGCATATTGGTAATATGGACGAGGTCTATTGCTTAAGTTAATTTTATAAGTCTACAAGAGATGCAAATTGGTCTAAACAGTAATGCAAGTTCTGTGTTTACATCGCTTCAGATCCCTGGAAGAGCTGTCATCGAGCTGTCAAACTCATGAAACTGGGTTACTGAAGTGGAAGTCAGACAGAGGGGTACTTTCGAGACCTCCATATGAGTTCACATATGCATTATATTTAAATAGAACTATAATCCGACCAGAAGGCTACAAGCCTCTTGCTCTAGGGCTTTACCTCTTTACAAGTTCACTATTATCATAATCCCCCCTGGGGAACCGTCTCTGCGTCTAATCATAATCATGATCATCATGTTAGTATGTAGTATTTTAAGTACTAAAGTAGGCCTATTCTTAGTATTTAAATTACTATTAGTTCTACACTCAGATCCCGTTAACCCGCTGTCATGTAATCCGCCTTTTTCGTAATCCGCCCTAAAATCTCGTGGACGAATTGTTCGTAGTCTAAACAAACATAAGACAAGACACATCAATTGTAGGTGATTTCTTTCAAGTCAGGTCAATTAAACAACAAATGGCGCCCCTCCGCTTATTATTTGTGGTCTGACATGTATAATCCGCCCTTTTTGTTAAAGGGAGGGAGAACTGGTTAAAAATGGACTTTGAGTCGTTATTTGATGCACTAAAAATGATTACTATGCCTGGCCCACACAAGGAATATCATCCCGAACGATTTTGCAGGAGATATATTGCTAACTAGGCGTGACGTCAGGAGCTGTGATGAAACACAGTCAATCGAACATCACTTAAAATTCAGTTCCCCATCCCTTTAATCCGTTTGTTTCCATGGGAACTGAGGAGGGTGCATTAACGGGGTCAGACTGTATTAATAATTTTGATTACTAAATTAGCATAATATTTCAAAATTACTGAGAATTTCTATTGCATCATTTGTTAAATTTGTCATTAACACTGAAGCTTACGTTACAGTGTGAAAACTGGGCTGAGTTTTTGGCGGATGCTTTAATCACTATCTATTTTGAAACACCATGTAGATAAAAACAAGTACAAATGAAAAGTACTATTTTTACACAACACAATATATCATGCATTATGAATCCTGATAGTACTTTATGATGCTCTCCAGGAAAGCACACAACAAACGCCCTTAAGTTTCAAAACATGGTTAATCGCAGGCAAACAATCAATTTAATAATTTCAACCGTACACTTGGTTACATAAGGAAAAGAGAACAAGTTTAATTATAGAAATAAGAAGTAAATATGTTTTAGAAAATTTGAATATTGTACTGAGAGATCTGTAATTAAGTCAGGACTATCGCAACTATCATTAATTTCTCAATGCATGACTGTCAACTGCTGAAGCCATGTCTGCCACACACTGCAGAGAATGAGATGTTTTGTGTGCTTTCAGAGTAAACACTGTATATCTTCGATCTTATCTCAAAGTTTGTTTGTACAAGATGAGGTAAAATGAATGCCGCAGGTTTAATCAAGGAATTACCTTCGTAGATGAACATTCCAATTGCCATATGTACATATGGAGAAATTCTAATCCTTAAATTCTAATACCTGGCGGACAAATGCTGGATTAATGTGCAGTCAGAATGAGTGTTTCTGAATAAATGTTGTAGTTTCTGAAATTGTCATGTGAATTTTGAAAAATATTTTTATTAATTCTAATTAGCGCTGGGTTGTTTTGCTCATTAGGTCATGTACCTGTAGATGTTTTGTGCTGAATATTTTTGAGAAGCTTTGCTCATTTAATGTTTGATTGTTAATGCCATCATTTAATCATCATCCCATATTTGGTAATAAAAGTTATTGCTATGTTCTCAGCTATCAGCCATTTTAAGAGTTTTAGAAAATAAAATTTAGTCTCAGGCATGCTCAGTGCCAAGAAAACTAAAGTGTTTATTTTTTCTTTGCAGACAATGACCCAAAAGTGATAGCTAAACAGGAAGTTCAGCAGCCGGACTGCCTCGCCCTCAGCTATGTACTGCGCTTGTTCACAGGAGTCGCAGGGGGTCATCGCAAGGACAAAGGGTCAAGAGGAATTCGACCCTCGTCCGTCTCTCCTGTCAGCATGGCCTCTATGAGAAGCGCCACCCCCACTGGTCAGTTTGCTTACTCTGGACGATATCGTAATACTTTTAGTTTCTCTCAGGAAGTGAATTTGAGGAGGATTCGTTGCACAGCGAAGATGAAAACAGTGACAACTCTTGGACCACCCAAGAAGAGTTCACTTCTGAACTAATTTTAAGGTTGTTATTCTTATTAACCAAGTTAATGAAGTTAATGGCGGATGTGAATGATTTCGTTGCAGCATGATGAGCAGTCAGAACAAGGAAGGCGAGGGAGAAAAGCCCTTCTCATGTCCCGTTCCTGGCTGCAAGAAGCGCTACAAAAACATCAATGGAATCAAATACCACGCAAAGCATGGACACAAGGATGAAGTCAGGTTTGTTTTCCGCTTCCTCTTCCTGCATAAACTCAAAACTTCCACCTCAGAGTACGCAAGCCATTCAAGTGCAAGTGCGGGAAAAGCTACCGCACAGCGTCAGGCTTACGTAATCACAGCTTCGCCCACCACTCACCAGCAGAGATGATGAGCATGGGCCTCCTGCAGAACAATACTCGCACAGTTCCTCCCACAGCAGGTCTCAAGATGCTCAGTCACCCAGTTCAGCTGACGAGTGCAGCTGCAGGAGGTAAGCACCCTCAGGCGGCTGCAGCCATCCTCATGCGTCCTGGGGGCATGCAAGCCACGCTGCACACTCTGCCAGTGACGCTGGCTAATATGGCGCCCTCTGTTGGGCTGCAGTCTCCTCCTACTCGCATAGCAGCAGCCATCCCCTGCAGCATCAGTCAGATCGCCCCCCTCCTACAACCAGCTACAGCCGCGGTGAAACTCAATGACGGTCACTGTAAAGATGAGCCCTAATAATTGATTAGCTTACTATTGTATGACAGAAATAATTGTTCAGGGATATTATTCTTATTCTTCTCTCTCTTTTTGCTCTCAAAAAATCTAGTCTTGTGTCTTTTTCTCTTGTTTTTGTTTTTTTTTTTCCTGTTTTTTTTTTTTTCTCTCCGGAAATCTTCAAAATATTTTGTTGAATTTTTTTGTGTTGAAATGTGCTGAAATGAGTTAAAAGATCTCAATTATTTATTTTATTTTCACAATTGTTTTCTGTATTTATTGGCAGCATATTTTTTTCTTTTTGAGGGATTAATTAGCTGTGTTAATTAATTTCACAAAGTTTAGATTTCTTGCTGAATGTGTGAATATTCTCTAGTGTTCAATTGATTGTGTTCATTTTTTGTTTTCTACTTGCTAATTAGTCAGCTAATTAGTTAAAATTCCCCACCTTTTTTTACACAAGGAAAATTTTCCTCTACACATCTTCCCCTGGTGGGTGATAAATACATTAATTTATTTCAGTATTCTACGTAACATCTCGTATATATGTAGCACTGAAAAGAAATAATTAACCATTCCTCTGTTTAATTAGAGCTTCTTTAACGAATATGAGTTGTGTGGGAATAGCTGATTATTTATATTATTGTACAAAACTTATTGACATGATTATACAAAGTGCAATACATGTTATCTGATTGGCTGTTTGTAACACCTCACTCGATTGGCTCATTGGAAATTTTGAAATATTTTCACTTTTGTCTTTAAATGGTGCTAAATGTTGTAGAATTGTTGTCGCAATGGTATTTTTTTTCATTTATTTATTTTGAATAATCAAAACAAATTATTCTGCAGATTTTATAAATTTCTGCTTTTTCTGTTGTCAAATTTGCATTTCTGCATAAATTAATAATTATATTTATTTATATATTACACGTTTTTTTCTCGTCAAAGTGAATCTCATATTTATTAGATTGTTACGTATATTTCGTTCAATAACTGTTGCGATTAAATTAATATATTCAAACGCTTTTCTTCCTTATTTTTCAGCCTAAATTTATATTAAAGATTCAGATTCTAATTTGATCAATTTTAAAGGGGCACCAAATAGCTCAGTGGGTTAACCCGGCTGACTGCAATCCTATGCTGACTGTGGGGGTCGAGGTCCCAGGTTCGAGACCCGATCAGGCTACGGGCGTTATGATTGTGAATTATAATTGTTACAATTGTAATTCTTTGGTGACCCTGAAGTGCTGGCCAGCTGCGTAACAAGGCGCTGTGTACTACTGTCTATGGTGATATGCAGGATAAAGAACCCTTGAAATTTATCGATAAGTGTAGGGGGAAACCCCGGTCCTGGGCCTTCTGTTCTGGCGTCCGTATCATCCGATTAGTTTGGGTGGAGCCGTAAAACTCCCATCACGTTGATCAACTTTAAAAAAATACATTTAGCATGTTGTCTGAGAGGAATCAAAGTGTAGTTATTACAGATATACAGTCTGAGCCAGAATTGTGGACTCCCGTACTGTTAAAACTTATAATGGGAAAATCCTATCTCCGCCGTTGCTACGACAGCGTTGCTAGGGACTTTCCCGCACTTTATGGCAGCAGCAGGTGAGTGGTTTTCCCATTATAAGTTTTAACATTACAGGAGTCCACAATTCTGGTTCAGACTGTATGTACCTGTAAGTGATTCACAGTTGGGAATAATTTTGGGAATATTTGATCAATTTTAACCCATTTTTAAATTTTGTTTTTAACAAGACATAGATAAGACTGCTTTTGGCCCACTCTGTATGTTCCTGTCTTGTGCATTGAAAAATTATAATAATATTACAATTATGCAGCCTGAATAACTATATTTTAAATGAAATAAGGAATTAACCAGGGAATAATTTATTTATTTGCCGAGTAAGCATAAATCCACCAATGAGCATTAAATATAAAAGCAGAAGAGAAGTAGGTCAACGTATTAATGAATATTCATGACCACATAAATTAACGACCATTCATGCTTGAGTATCAAAAAGCAGAGATTCTACAAAAAATAATAAGTTAAACAAATGAACTTTCCAAGCAGCTGTGTGACTGCAACCAGAGTGAAGAATAATTATAGCCATCCAATTGGTCAATTCAAAACTTCTTCTTCCTACGTTGCAATTGGTGCATATACCAAAACATTCAAATTCTTCAAATGGATTCGTCCGATGGGTGTCTCAATCGATACAATCTGGACTGCTGAAGCCTCTGAAGGAAAAGAACAAGAAGTGTGTGAGAAATTACCTGAGAAATGGGAAAAGACCTTTTGGCCCAGACAAAACAAAATAGGTCAGATTTAACCCATTAAATCTTAAATTCAATTCAACACATTTCGACCAATTCATAGTAGGTCCAACTAAAGGTAACAAAAAGCCACAAAAGTATTCACAGCCAGAAAGATTTTCCATAATTAACAAAAATAACAAAACAAAACACAAGTCATGAAATCCAGACAGGATCTTCATTGCGCTTACGGGGTTAAATCCAGAGAATAAGCAAGCGTTATAAAAATGAGAACAAAACAATCGTCATAGCAATGGGAGCTGGGAAAAGGGTAGCCATGGCAACGGATTCATGCCTTGACTTACAACTGATAGAGCAACCAGAGTATAGCGTGTTCTTTGAACTGAAAAGTTATCGTAATATTTACGTGATTATAACTATATAATTATTGAAAGAACTTGGGCTGCTAATAATACATTAAGATTTGGATGGTCATTTTTACTGACCTCTGCAGGCTGAAGGTGACACGCTTATCAGTCATCCCTCTCTGCCGACGAGTGCGGGCTGCAAATCAAATTTCAGAATTTTAGAATAATTTCTGTGAAATTTGAAAATATATAATATTTGAGTTGACAGTCATGTACATCATATAAATGAAGCGAATTGACGTCACATTGTACGCTTTGACATTGACACCTGTGTGAAATCAGACCAGGCGCCGATGGCAATGCGGGCAATGCAAGGTCATTCAGAGAACCCAAGGTCATAATATAAATTATCCACCATTGTTGTAGAAAAATTCCGCCCCACGTGAACGTTCCCCATAAGCCCCAAGAGTGCGAATTGAAGGACACACAGAAACAGGAAACAGTGAATAAATTATTATATAAATCAGGAAAGCCTCTTCTCATAGTCCATATATAAGTATACAGGTAAAATCATGGCCGTACGCATTAGACAAAACTGCGTCCGGTATGTATGCAATTGCGCTCATATACGGAGTAAAAATTTGATTTGGACCGAGAACAAAATTTCCTGCACAAAAACCAATCACAACACAACAAATTACCTATAAAAGGGTACTCCTGAATGCAAGAACAGTAATAATTATGTCAGTAAATTATTATTTATTCTGTTTGAAGGATTAGATTAGCAAATGATGGAAGGAAGCTCACCAGGAGTAGGGGTAGGGGGCGAGGGTTGCAGCATGGTGCTGTACATCTTCACAGCCACAACCAGGCAACAGAGCAGGATAGGACCGATGATAGCTCCCTCAAGGCCAAGCCAGTAGATACCTCCAGCGATTGCAAGGCCGGTCATGTATGGATGACCTCTGTAAAATCAAGTTGCAAATCAGCCAATCAGGATTATTGCCCAATGTTTAAAATTTGTACTGGCCAATGAGATGCCTTCATACAAATAAGAAAATTTTAATCAGCCAATCAAATTCCTTGTTACAAATTTGAAAATTCAAACTAGCAGAATTCTCCTCACCCTTTGATGTCACTGTAGATGGCAGAATCAACAATAGATGAGGGTAGAAGATGAAGCAGCATGAAGAGAACGGCTTCTATCTTTTGTCCATTCACAATGTACAACTCAATGAAGCCAGGAATGGCAGCAATGTAAGTGCCAAGGAACGGCACGGCAGCAAAAGTGGCCGCCAGGGCAGAAGGAATGAACACAATCTGCACATCAAACAGAGTGTGCGTCCACCATGTGTACAACCCATAGAACAGGGCCATTTTCAACGAAGCCAGCAGAACAGAGCTGCAAATTGAATCAGATGAATTCACCGCATAAATCATGTTGATCAGCACCTTATAGCTTCTTCAACAGCGCGTCCAAATTTGTTACCCTCGGACCCCGCTTCCGATGGAGTGAGGCTGGCAAACCAGGCAGCAGGGAGATACTGATCTCCACTGGCAGCCAACAGGTAGAAAAGAGCAGTCAGGAAAACCACCTGAAATGAAGGTCATAGGGCAAAGTCAGGGCAAAAGTCAAGAGTGCACTAACCAATTGCAGGAGGAGATTTAGCAGAGCTGTACCTCCGCCGAGAACAAGCGACAAAGATGACATCACCACATTGAGGGCAAGAGTCACGTTCCCTTTCAACACCAACCACACAGACTCCATCACCTGCAAATAACAATCATCCAATCAGAATGCCTCATACAAATATGAGTCAACCAATCAAAAGAGCTCTAACTCACCGACATGAATATCCCAATGTGCTCTTTAGCAAATCCAACAAAATCCAGATTGAATCCTTGCACTTTGTCCAGCAGATCCCACACACTGTTCACTTCAGTTAAATCAATCAAACTCATCTGCCGAGTGAGTTCCTTGGGTGGTCTACTCAGCTGCATGGTGTTATTCTACAAAGACCATCGTGAATAAACGATACATGCACCACAAAGTTCACTGACCCTGACGAACCACTTCTCGTAGAGTTCATCCCAGAGATGAAGAACCTGACGCTGCATCCGCTCTTTGCTCTCTGCGTCTCCGCTCAGCATGCCGTGCAACTGGGACACGATCCACTCTCTGCCGTACACATACGCATTCTCCACCATGGAGTCAACTGCTTTGCTCATGTCTTCATTGGCAGGCAGCCAACTGTCAATCACAACATCGTCAGGTGAGTGCGAGGGAGTGAAGATTGTACTGACTTTGAAACTTCAGTTTTGTTGAGGACATTTGAAGACACTGTGACAAGGTGCACGCTCTCTTTCTGCACCTAAATATAAGAGAAGAGTTGAGAGAGGAGAGTGGACGAGACGAAGGACTCACTTGAATCACGATAAAGAACGACATGAGGACCATCCCAATCATGAGGATGAGAATAATGAGGATGCTCATGAATTGATCCATTGAAGCCTCCAGAGAACCAACAATCTGCAACCAATCAAATGCTGAATAACACATTTGAATTGAAAAAAACATCCAATCGGAAGCCATGTATCAGATTTGAATTTGACAATCAACCAATCAGAAGCCATGTGGCAAACATAAATTTTTGAATTTAACCAATGAGAAGCATTGCATATAATAAATACCTTACGATCTCCTTTCAAGACCAGATTAGCCAGCCCTTGGATGGGTTTTGGCATAAGGAGTTCTGAACGACCTTCACTGCACAAAGACTGCTTCAGTTTGGTTGCAACGCATTCGAACTTGTCTTGCAGCAACTTCCACGAACCCAATTGAATGCCTGAATATTCATGATGCATATTTTGCATAAATTGTAACCATATGGTAAATAACTGACCTATCTTTTTGATGAAGAGGCAGGCGATGAAGAGAGGCAGCAGTTGCAGAACCCACAAATGGCGCCACAGTTGCGTGAGAACGATCGCCCAGAGCAACGCCAAGAAGCAGAGATCACTCAAGGAACGCTCAACTGTTTCAGGTTCAACAGGGGCATGCACATCCTGAGATTAAAGTCAAAGGTCAGGGGTTGGGGTCAAGAGATCAAAAGTACCTGTACATTGTCTGCTTGATCTTCAGCGTTGATTGGAGCCTCATTTGGTGCCTCAGAAGTTTCTGGTAAACTTCTCCTACCCAAAAGTCCAAGAAGAAAAGCTTTGATTCTGGAAGGTTCTTCTTCTTCCTCTTCATCACATCCATCCACCGCACCTCCATCTTCTGTTGAATCAGTCCATTTTATTTATATAATTACATGTAATGCAATGACAGTGAAAAAATGACTCATCCAATCAGGAGCCTTGCATCAAATTTGAATTTATAAATGGACAAATCACTGACAATCAGATTCCTCAAATAAAGCAAATACCGCATACCTTCCTGATTAGTGCGCTGACAACCAGCAACTGCCCCGAAGATGACCATGATGACCAGAGCAATGACCAGAGGGACCCTGAGGGGTCCGGCAATGCTGGTCAAGTAGAGCAGAAGCACTGCCCAGACGGGGACAGCAAGGACCGAGAGCAGCGTGCGAGTGGAGGGAGACCAGAGGAAGTAGAGGGCCAGCACGTAGGCCACCACTACGCTCCATACCTGCAAATGTAACATTCAGTATGCATGTACATTGCAACAGCAAGACCGAATCAAGTTATTCAGTGCAACATTACACTAGTAGTAAGTACGTGTAGTAGAGAGAGGCAGACAGAACCCAGTCTGTGTTCAAAGCGAGCTCTCGTACTTCAAACTAAACAGAAGATATAGTCATCCATATTTTTTTTTCTCTCCAGAAAATAATGTTAAAAGATGCATTGTCGAAGAATAATGCACAGTCATGATGCTGTTAATAGAAATTTATGTACACAAAAAGTTGTTAAGTTGGGGGAATTAAGACAATAAGAACAGATGTTGCAATCGCAGCATTGGGTAATTGTTAGGTTTATTCACACCAAGTGTCTATTTCTCTGATCAGTCTGTGAGTACGCATATGATTTTTACAGTGTTACAGCTTTTAACCAATTCACGGTAAAGTGAAACAGACTGTACTTCGCATTATGAGTTTTACGAAGCATCTCAATCGTTGAATGTGGGTGTGATAGTTTTGAGCCACGCTGTATTTACGCACGCACTGAACCGCGTTCATGTGGATCCCGCGGTGCTCCTGCGGGACCGCACGTTGGCCTAAGCGATCAAGAGAGCGAGATCTGTGCCTGGTTGCACTCTGTCTAAAACCGATCACAGAGGTCACGGCATGACCCGTAATCGAATCAAGAGCGATATGGCACTCGATGATCGAAGGCGATCATCAAGAGGCCGACAACCATAATAGGAGACGCATGCGCCGACATCCAGCGACCCGCTTCTATTTGATCCAGGGGCCACTTGTTCAGCTTTCGAGACAATCCAAAAGAAGTTCTATACCGGTAATTCCTGTTGTTCAGGAGTATTTTTTTGAACAAATATAATGAATATAACAAATATAAAATTGGTGATGGTGATGACATCAATAAAAATGAAGGCCAATTACATATTCCAATTGGATGCCAACGATCGAATTAGGAATTTTCTCAGCTGTATATATGTTGTGAACGAATAATCCCATTTATTCGCAATTAGCATATACTTGCAAATCAAAGGTTGAAAGTCAAACTCACTTGCAGTCAGGGTAAAATCCAATGAAATGATAATTCCAAACAAATTACACTTCATTTTATATACACCCAAGCATTTTCAACCTTTGGTATCATGAATATGCATGAGCTACTTGTCTAGATCTACCTATTGAACTTTCAACATCACGATTCTTCGAGTAAATGTACTTGAAACAGGCCTACTTGAAAAGTGCAAAGAATGTCTTCAACTCTTCACACTGCAATCTATGCATCCGCAAAGAAAAATACGTACACGAGATATAAAAATGTGTCCAACTTTTCAAAGAATGAACTTTGACTTGATGCCTCTGCTTGTTTAATCATAGTCGACAAGAAACAATTCCCCCCCCCCCCCCCGATCAATTGTGATCGTTGTAAATAATTTTAATGATATCTATGTTGACCAAAGCCGTTGTTTAGCCAACACTAATCTTTCGACCGTGCCCTCCATTGAACTATAAGTACATGCAGGGTCTATCTGTTATCTTGTCACGAGTTTATTTTCTAATCACGAAGATGGCAGAAAAATTCATATCGGCGTATGAATACAAGTGCGTCTTTTGGGCTTCATCTGCAAAGAACTGGGACTGTATAACAGCGTACATAGTCCGAGTACGATACATATGAACCGGTATTGATTAATCAAATGAATACAATCACCGGTATTTGGAGCATGGAATAATATAACATACAGAGTGGGCCAAAACTAGTCTATCTACTCCATCCATGTTAACGATTTCAATGCTTCTCAATGGCAGTGCACTTTTCCGAGAAAGTGTTACGTACAAAACAGGTCGCAGTATTAAAAGCATGCAGAGATAAGAGAAATGCATACTTGGTAAGGTAAGTCGAACATTTCATGTTGTTATTCCAATTATTTCTATTCCAACATCGATCGTCGACATTAATGCCGATTTATCTCAATCAACAAAGTGCACTAAACATTCGGCGATATTCTCACTTTTCGCGGCAAGCAGGGCCCCGGACCATGGATAGGTTTCATTGAAAGCACAAATAAGGCAAAGCTCTCGCACTATTGTTTTGTTCGAGAGTGCTGTTCTTTTCATTATAGCACTAATTTATTTCTTAGTTCTTACAGAAACAAAACAAAGCAAAGAGTTTGAATTGAAGCGCCATGCAACAGATGACATTCCATAACAGTCGCATTTAAATGTTCCTCCTTCATTCAAAATTGACTTTTTATTCGATATATACTTCACGAATTAAAATATTAAACGAATTCGACGGAAATCCTTCATTGTTAGCTCAATGTATAAAATAAATTAATTATACGATCAAGATGAATAAGTTCCAATAATTAAGACTAATTGCCACACTGTTACATTTACATCGGAAAACACTTTGCAATTTCAGTTTCACTTTTCAAGTGCAAGTCCGTCAACATGTTCAACGCTGAACCCAGGAAATCATGATTTTATAACCTTTTATGGTGTATTTTGGGCGAATCGTCATGACGAACAAAGCCACACGTACTCCAGAGATGACGGAACACTGGAAAACTTCATTAATGACCAGTGAGAGCCAGGTGGGGAAAGGTGAGAGATATTAAGGGATAAGAAAAAAAGGTTGGAAATAATATAATTATTACGGTGAGGGTGATAGTCTGCAAGGCAAGAATGAAACAACATAATCAAATCGTTTCGTTACCACAACTATGGCTATTTTTTTTTTATTATTTATTCTTGGATACGTTGCATGTGTTCAATCGGTAGTAAAATATTGACTAAAAAGTGTAATCCCTAATTGATATGATGTGTCAATATATTCTATCGAGAGATGACATTGATCAATTGATATGAAAAAAAAAAGGAAACACTAAAAACTCTCTTATATTTCACAAAGCTACAATCGGAGTATTTGAGTGAAGTGCATCTACTTGTTATTTTGCTTGCTAAAGAAAAAAAAAAGAGAGATAAAAAAAAGAAGAGAAAAACAAAGAAAGAAGAGAAGTGGGCCATTTATAACACCTAATAATGACTTCTCTGAAGACTTTGAGTGAATCAAACAAGTCAGGTACTCTCATCTTATTGGACAGAATCTGAAACGTCATAAACTTTTTATTGCAAATTTAATACATAAAAGCAATTCTTAACTTCTTTCTTCTTAAAGGATAAATAGATCAGATGATCCCCTTTAATACATTCATGACGATTGATAACAAACAGACGACCGCGTCCTGTCAGCCTGCTTTCAGCTATATCGGGTGATAGGTTACCACTGGTTACCATAGCAACAGCATGTAAATGAATGAAAATTTAGAAGAATTTGATATGAAACGCATGATTTCAAATTTAAAATACGCCACCAATAATTATGAAGAATAAAAATTTTCGGCGTTGATGAGTCAGGAATATAATCAAACACTGCATACCGGTCATTGAGACCTGCAGATTGGATACTGGCGCCGTGAGAAATGGTAAAGTGTGAATTTGGTCCAAATTTACATAAATCTTCTGTCATGGGAGCCAATGAGACTCAACAAGATGGTTTTAGTACAACTTCTCTGATGGATCAAGAGGGTGCAAATGTACATGTAGTGTATCCAAGGTGTATTTACACCCTACATAAATAAAACATTTCTATAAAATCTTTCACTTCTCAAACTTTCAATCAAGGAGCCAGGATCAATGCCATTCCCCACGTGATTCTTGCATCAACAGATGGTGAGTGCTTTGCCTCCTTTGATTCTACGATCCATTTGTTTTCTTTTTGACGCGTGCACAAGCTCTGTCGGCTGCTGCTTCTTACACCAGATTGCATGTCCACTTCTACGCTGGCTTCTACATTTCCTCTACATAGACGAATATTACCAGGATCGTAATAAGACCATCAGTATTATTCAATATTTTTCTTTTTATCAATGTGTGTCTCCCACTCTCCCTCCAAGTCTTACAGCATTGATCGATTGAGAAATATGAAACTTGAAAATGACCATACCAAACCTGGAAGATTATCATAGAAGATAATAAGGAGTAGTCCTACATGTACATTTCAGCATCAAACTCAATAGATCTTTCCACAGGCAAAAACAGTCTGAAGCTTCACTCACCCAGGCAGCGTTGAAATATCCAAGTGCGTTGTAAATGGCCATAAACGAAACATAAAAGAACATGAAGATGTCTCCAATCGGCCAGAAAGAGAATATCAGGCACACAATGGGGAGAGCCGCACATCCTCCAAGCAGCAGGTACAGGTTTCTCCAGACTTGTGTTCCGAATTCGGTGGACGCTCGGTCGAGTATTTGCAGAGGGAAGAGGGCGGTGCCCACCAGGAGGGGAGTGTGTGACTCCCGCAAACGAAGCAACCAGGCACGGACAGCCCCAGTGAGCGTACTTTTGAAGGGGAAGAGGAAGCTCCCGAAGAGAACAGCCCACAACAGGGGTCCCAGGAAGTGTTCTAGGATGTAGTAAACAGCGACGCCTCCACAGCAGACGGCCACAACGAAGAGGGTCGCAGCGGTGTTGTAAAAGGCTTGCTTCAAGGCTTTGTCATGGCCTTGGGGCAAGTAGTGGAAAACGTTATCGAAAGGAGAGCGCAGTGTGTCTTGAGGATTCGCCATTTTGTAGGCATTTACACTCGAAAAAGATGTTTTTGTTATTATCTGACAGCAGTTGCGGGCTGTCAAAATGTTAGGGAAATCCCTTTAGGCTCAAAACGAGGCCAGGGGAAGGAATTCCGTTCCCTAAACGGTAACCATCTGAGCGTTACCGGCATTTTCCGCTCAAGTTTATTGTAGAGTATATTCCGTATATAAGTCATGTTTTATTATTTAAGATATCTCAGCGTTAACTTGTCGACTATTTTACAAAGAGAGCATCATTAAAAGTGCTCATATTCCAGAATATGTATGAATTAAAATGTAATACTCAAAGCTGAAAATGCGTTATGATTTTTCTATACTGCACAACTGTATCAGTTGCCTTGATATAACAAAATCATTATAGAACATCAAATACCCAACAGAAATTTTCAATGACTTCAACCTTAATGAGTGACAGCCACCAGCACCTTCAAAGAGAGTAATCCTAACCATATCAATGCCGATCTTGTTTTTACTCTCAATTAGTTCAAGTGCATTATGATTGAGAAATATTGTGGCAATATGAGATATATGTACAAGTACGTGTAATTCTGAAATAAAGTAAGAAAAAGAATGACCAAATTCAGAATGTCCGGGTTTATTATATAATCAAACATTCAGCCTCACAATCATAGAACCGGTAACGGGCTCAAAATGAATACAACACTCTCGGAAAAGAACAATGTTTATAATTATGATATTTTAGCCCAAAATACACTTGGAAAAGAAAAGTCGACCGTACATAATAATAAATCACTTCTCAAGGAAAACGGTCAAACTCCTCATCGTCAATTTCTTTAGCGTATTCCAACTCTTGTTGCTCACGTTCTCTTCGCTCCTAAAAGTGGACATTTGAAAGATTAATTAATCAATTGATTAACTTACCTCTGCTGATTCCAAATCCTTGTTGTAAGACTTAGGAGGGAAACGCATCGCCTAAAAAATAAAATAAAATTAAGAGTATTCACTTGAACTTCAGAGTAATGCAATTAGCACCAAACACAGTAAATGCTAATCAGGCAAAATATGCAAGAGTTATGGTTGATTACCTTGATAGACTGGTTGTGTGTGTTGAGGCAGAAGGTTATTCTCTGATGAAATGCGTCCAGGGGTTCTCTGGTGCTGTAGATGTCACAGTGCTCCTTGGAACGCACAAAGCCTTGCTCATGCTCAATGGTTGCCTCAATCACTCCATCACGAATCGCCTGAAACATCCATCAATACCATTTGTGGATCTCTGAATTGTTGAGAGTAGTGAACAGCACATAAGCTCAGAAAATAATCAATCAAGCATCTCTATCTCTAGCAACTACAAGGGTTTCACAGTATTGTAAAACTATTGTAAAACTAGACAATACAAGGGAAACTTCAGTGACCCTAACACTTGGTTTAGCCGAATTTGGTCTGGAAAGTTGGGTATTCGGTTTATAAAACATGGACTACAATAGGCGTTTATTTCGTATTGTATGAAAGTCTAGATTGTTTCCTGAAATCAGTTACCTTGGCAACAATGAACTCTGCATCCTCTGCACTGTCCAACATGAGTTTAGATGCCACATCCGCTAATGAGATGCGTGAGTATGAGAGGTTGATCATGCGTACGCCAGTTTTGATGACGTTGTGTCTCAGTCGGATGATCAGAGTGTACGTGCCGTCCTTCTGGAAGCGGCTGCCGTGTGCCTCCAGCACTTTGTTGAAGGTGCTCAGACTGCCAATGCGCACCGCTGAAACAAAACCACTTTACCACGCATGCAAAGGTGAAAATTCGGGAGGATTTTAAAACTTGTCAAATGATATAACAGCATAGTTAACTGTTATAAACATTAGCAACCATATTTAATTTTAGCAAGGTTGATCAATTTGAACAATGAATTTTTTTTTTCATTTCAGATGCCTTTTCCTACTCCTCACTCAGTCACTCTTATTAAATTTTTCATATTTTTGTTATGGCTTTAGTTTAGAAACAGTTTCGGCTGACATCATTTGCCAAATAAAATTAAACTCTTGTTCCACATCGAACACCCCTTATGAACAATGTCCTTTAAAGATACCCCCGAAGTAAACATTCTAGATAATCCAGAATGCTTAAATTCACCTTGAGTGAGTTGGAAGTATGGCTGGAGAGTTTTCTTCATGGAGTGATGTCTGAAGATGGCCCTGTCAGGGATATCACCCAGCAGCAGCTCCACTGTGATCGCAAACTTCTGCACAATCTGCTTGAAGCCGACCGCTGTGTGCTGGGGAGCTTTCCTCGTGGCTTGCACCAGATGCCTATGTGCCTCAGAATACTCCAACTGAATAGCTTTGATTTGACCTGCATACAAAGGTCAAAGGATCATCTAGTAGGGGTCACTGACTGAAGCACAAACCAAGATAGAAGAGATAGCGCGCCCATTCATTATTTGAAGCTGATTCTGGGAAAGCTGATTTCGAAACAAGTTTGTCCGCCTGGTCATAGAGACTGTGGCGCAAATAGTTCCTCAAGAGGAGGTTCAGAAGGGTCGCTTGACCTTCAAAATCTGACCTCAGAGTGCAGGTACGCAGCCGAGAGTGCAGAAGACTGAAAAGCGATAGAAATTAGAAAACGCAGCTGATACTAATACCCATGTACCTGGTGAGTTTATCCAACTGATCTGTTAACTCGTAAGTTCTTCCATGGTAGAAATAGCACCTAGCAGCAAGGACATCAAGAGTACGTCGGTTGTGACCTTTGACCTTAGCCATGAGCAGATCAGAGCAACACACAGCCTGAGGAGAAGTGATTAGATGTGATGTGGAGTGACATTAGGATATTATACCTTATCCAGGAGTTGATTATCAATCAGATAGAGCAGAGTCAGGAGGTGAAGGTAAACGTCAACCTCCGGGAGAGGGATCTGGCGCGACGACCGAGGGCGCTGGGTGGGAGCCACAGGGGTCTCATCAGAGTCCTTGATCTCTCCAAGGAACTCTATGAGGGTGTCGCGGGATGTTTTATCAGAGGCTGGGAAGTAACCCATGATGGCACGACGCAACACGCTCGGATTGAGGCGTCTACGCAGCGACACGAGGGCCCTCAGTGCACGCAGGACGAAACGGGGCTCTTTAGAGGAGACAGATTTCTCCACTTGACGGATGTATTCTTTGATATCTGAAATCAGGTTATGGAAACACTATGTTATAGTATGTAAAATAATGGTGATAAATAATTTATAATCAACAAACTGCAAATTACAATAACTTTTGATCTACAAGAGATGCAGTGTCAATTATTACAATTTCTTGATGATTGAAATATGGGCTAAACGTAGACATCGATTGTATATTTGTCAGACTCATTCTAAATTTCAAAATACAAAACATTAAACTTGAGGCAATCATTTAATCATCAATGTGAACGTCTCTGCGTCTACAATGTGATCAAGTGAAGTGGAGAGCATCGCACCTTCGACAGTGAGGAGATCGGCGTCTTTCTTCGGTGCCTCACTGGTGGCATCCGATTTCTCTTCATCTTTCATTTCGACATCCTGAGGGTCTTCTTTCATCTTCTTGGGGTTCTTCAGGGGCTGCAGGTTGGGCTTCACGACTTCAAGTTCTTTCTTCATTGCTGTTTTGCAAAATCACAAGTCACGGCAATGGCTGACGCGCCGCATGCATCCCGCACTCGGATTTAAAAAACGCCGAATAAATTATGAAAGACCCACTAAATAAACAAATAAATCGTATATTAGTGCAGTGACATATTATTACACATAGTAGATTATTATTAGATTTATTACACAAGTCTCCACAAAATTATAGACCAATCAATGTACAGAAAATGCGAGACTCCTCAGAGATGAATATTCATAATACCAATCTTATGAATATTCATAAGATAGGTACTTCGACGTAAATCAACAGTTGCGAAAATAAAAAAATAGCACGTCCGGTGACGGACTGTGGAATGACCGCTAATGATGGCAAAAGAAAAATAATTTGATGCCAATTAAAATTATTTGGTAGAAAAGTGTTGGAGCAAAAGGCCCGGCCGGGGATTGAACCCGGGATCTTCGGTTTACGAGACCGACGCCTTACCACTTGGCCACCGAGCCACGCTGATCATTGATGCTGTAGACGTGCTAGAAAATCTTCTACGTATTCGAATTTCTCAGATGAAATGCATATTCTAACTGGTATGAGCACATTGCATTGCAGTTCCAGATGTTCGATTCGTTATTATCAGAGGCTTTGTTAATATATAATAATAATATTTATTTTCACGTCATAAAAAAAGACACAATCATAAAAAAAAAATTTAAAACAAATAAAAAAACAAAAAAAAAAACAAAAAAAAAACAAAGGAACATAAATATTAATCACAAATGACGGACTAACATGGATCAAAAAGTGCAAATTACAGTTTCATGTGGGGAAGTAGGTGCAATTAACCCGTTATTTCTTATTCTTATCAGTTCTTCTATTATATTTACATTGTTACTACTTCATCGGGGATCACATTCATAATTAATTCTTATTTTATCCTTTAGTCTGCTCGCATCTCTATTAACAATAATTATGAAGGGTATTTTTATTTGTAGGATATGCATGTAAGTGACTAAGTGTCGTGAAAGCTGAATGATTGGGTGATGAGTACTGAACATTGTGAGAAATTATTGAGTGCATGCCAGGCTGCCAGCATCGTGAATTCACACTGGAATATGACTGGGTGGTATAATCACATTTCTTTGGTTGAACAATTTGAGGTTTTTCGTTGCTTTTTTATACAGTTTTTAGCGATATCCATACTATATTATTACATTACATTATATATCTATGTACTTCGTATCTAGGGCCTTCGCTAAGTGCAGAAAATCTGAAAAGACTTGTCTACCATAAGTGCATTCCCAAATCATAAAGTATACATGTATATAATTATACGTTATGATCGTTGAAATACGCTTTTAAATAATATATACTTGTATTGAAATCTCGTTTGCTCTCGATCTGCTGGCACATGACTTATCCCCCCTATTCTCAGAACTGCTGAACCTCCACAAGGATCGAGTATTGAACCATATTTAGAATTCAATGCCGTAACAATGAGGGAAATCTGAGGCGCTAGTCCGCTTGGTGGCGCCAAACGCATCGGTCCAGCTTCCACCTTGACATTAACTCATTCGCGTGTTTTCCACTGCTGAGAAGTTATCATCGTAATATTCGTTTCCTCATATATATAATATTTCCGTTTAATTTGTCTTCTAATGATTAATTATGTCAATGTACGGTAAAATGAAGCTTGTTTCAAAGTGATATTGTTACAAAAACATTTAAACAAAAACACTGATCATTATTCTTTATAATTTAATAACACTTCTTCCAAGTACAATATACTTTGTTTTACTTTTTATTTTCTGTCGGTATATTCATAGTCTATATACATGTATACATACTCATTTTTGAAGAAAGTTTTTAGAAAAAGTGAGAATGAAACAAATGGGTGGAAATTTA
>KB293659.1:6958-18956 GCA_000328365.1 Capitella teleta | reverse complement strand
TGAGTGAGGGTACAGGCACTTGACGGTAAATCATAGTGAGAATTTCAAAGACCCAGAAACTGGAGCACACACAAAATCGATAGAAGGAACATGGCAGAAAATTAAGCATGGGGTTCATTTTCCAAAATTTGGTATAAAATCAGGGTTCTTGGGTGGTTATTTGGCGGAATATCATTGGCGTTGTTTTGTGGGTGAATCGGGGGATAGATATATGAAATTTCTAGAATGCATTAGGGAGGTTTTCAATGGCAAGTGTGCAAAAAAAGAATGTAATTTTTGTTTGGTTGAAGAGAATAAAGAGGGAGGGGCCGTGGAAGTGTCTTAGAAGTCAGTTAATGTAGTATAGTTAAGAGAGAAAAATGAAGAGCTATTCCATCAATGCGATATTTTGATTAATGAATGAAATGGAAGAAATAAAAGCGTGAAAAAATGGAATCGTGTTATTTGTATATAAATGAGTTGAAACTGAAAATGTGCTGATGTGAAAGTTGAAAAAAGTGAAAATAAATAGAAGAAAAATAAAGAAATATGCTTCGTCGTCTTAGATCGTCGTCGTATTAAATTTTAATTAGAGATGATTGTTTTTATGACTGATGAAAGTAGAATGTGAGAAATAAGCGTATATTGTAAGGGACTGTTTTATGTGTGTGTAGTATTTGCATGATGTCGTTCAGTATGAATGGAATAATATAGAGTGCCTATGGGCGTTTCTAAATACACATCTCATTGACGCGGGTTGTTTTAGAAATAATAAACTTGGTTTCATTAATGTGTGTAAATATTTGTTAATTGTTTAATGGCAAAGAATGTGGTGTATCACCTTGAATGGTTATGGTGAAGGACTATTTCGTGTATGCGTATTAATGTATTCATGCCATTACTACTGTGTTGTTAGGTTTGTTTACGCGTAGTAATACAATAATGGTGGATTATGTGTGATTCAAAGTGAGTTCAACATGAAAATGGATATTATTTGGATATTAAGATCTTCTCCTTGGATATCCGCGGTCAAAGTAAGGTTTATAAGATGCATATACACTTATGACTTACTTGTCTTGCCTCTCACCCTTACTTTAGCTATATTATAAGCGTTTTGGGGGTCCGGCTTACTTGTCTTGCCTCTCACCCTTACTTTAGCTATATTATAAGCGTTTTGGGGGTCCGGGTTAATATGACAAGTGAACCGATTCAAAGGTATTCACAAATCATTCCCCGACACTTGTGATAGGATTTTGGGAGATATCATTCACTGTAAACAGCTAAACCTGTGTAATTCCAACTCATGCATGTGCGCTGACTCAGCTGACGAGAACGTAAACAATGTAAGAATGTTGAATAAAGTTGAACTTCAGTGAAATGTCTCATGCTCACTGTTATTCAGTCTCGGTGACAATCACAGACTCTTTAATTGAATTGACAATCGAAATATACGGTATATATAACGGTCCAGCGAATTATATATTCCAGTTCAAACCTGAATCATTCAGTCAGTCACTCAGTGAGTGAGTCAGCTGGTCAGTCAGTGGCATCAAAAATAACAAACTAACGACAAAGTAATGTTGGAAGTTGCAGTTTATTAATAACTACTTTTTTAATTTGAAGTTTGACAAGTATTTTTGAAGATTGATGTTATACTTAAAAGTCTTAACACTATAAAAGCAGCATTTTCCCATTAAGTAAAACATCAATCACATGATAATTATTATACAACAGTTGTTACAGTAACAACACAATGTTTTACTTTCTTCACGTGTTACAAGCAACTATGAGGGCCATACTCGTAGTACGTAATGCATAACTAATGCATAGATATGAACAATCAGCATTTATAATGCATCATCAGTTCACATTATATAGAGAAGGAAGCAAAGTCATAATGCCATTGAAAGGTCCTGATTGGACGTTGTGCTCGTATAACATCAACCACAGAGTAATTGTTTTACAATTTGAATATAATGATTTGATTTCTTCAATCAATTCCAGAAACCCCATGCCAGATGTGACACCGGGAGACACTTCAATTCAGTCGAGAGTAGTTGAGACACGGAATGCGCTGCCAATGTATGCATAAACCTGACGTCCCTGGCTTGATGCTGAGACAGACACTCTACACAAGAACCAAGTAAGTAACGATCAGGCCCCTAGTAAACTGTTTGCTCTGGAAAGAAAATGTTTGACTTGAAATAGTTATAAATCATTTAATTATTGATGTCATTTATTTTGAATTAATTAATTTTGAAAATTGAAAAGAGAAATGTTACATTAATTCTAATTCCATTAAAAAATACATGTTGTTAGCCATGATCTAAATATGAGGTATCGCTACTTTATTTCAGTGTGACTTGATGACCCTGGAGCTGAGGCTTCAGCCCAAGCATCGCTCCTCTGAATAAGTGCACGCACTTCCACGACAGCAACTGGTATCATTCAAGCTGATGATACATAATCAACACCAGAAGTTGTTTCAGGAATGCTGCAAACTCAATGACATGAAGACCCAAGTCATCTGCTCTAGACTTAAGTGCATGGTGGAAATATCTTTTGAATGCAGCGTGCGCTAATTAAGTCGAAGCAATATTTTTTGCGTTTGCAAATATCCTGAAATCTTGATATTCATGAGCACTTTGCCATGGAATATACCAGCAAATACATGCTTTTATGTTACTACTTGAGAAAAAGATCTGCTTTTAGGATTTATGATGCACTCTTAATATGCACTCTTAATGTACCTTTGATCATCATTTCTTTTAAATTTACTCACTTATTTTACATGTTTTTTTTTATTATTATTATTCAATGAATGGTTAATTATTTAAAACACCAATCTTTCATTTATTGTTTTCATTTTATAATGCCCACATAATGATAATAGGTTACACATGCAATATTTCCTTGAGGTTTGCTTCCCGTTGTGCTGCGTTGCAGCCCAGAAAAACAAAATTAAACAATACTCACTTTACGGTAAAATATATTTTCTGTCAACATTTTATTTCAGTGAATTACTTAATTATTTTCATCAGTTATATTAAACAGGATTTCATTTTGACAATTTGCTTTTCACTTTGTGTGTTATTTGATAGTGTCATTCCATGAGAAACTGTTAATGATGATTGGACTCTGAATAAAAATAATTACTACGTTCGTTTCTCGGTTATTTTGTTCTTTAATTGGTATGGGTTTTGCTTTTTATTTGTTGAATATTTATTTGAATGTACAGCGGAGAGCAGACGCAGCATGCTGAATAATAGTAATGATATATCCAGTGATACCGATAATCATAAATCATAATCATAATGATTGATATTCGAGTGTCGTAGTCATGCAGCACATGACTGTCACTCATAATTGAGTTAATACACTGTACATGTACCCGTATTTTGGGTTTTTCTTAATGATTCAACTGATTTAAAAGCGTGCTCCATCAATCATATTTCATTTAAAACCAAATAAAATTGAAGGGATGTCTAACTTACCATATTCATGCAAATAGACGGCCAAATAACGTGGATGACAGACGAATGTTGGATATCGAAACATGTTTACACGCACGTGGCGAATGGGGCTTCGTGATTGGTCGAAACGCTCAATGACGTCACAATAATCTCGAAATTATACGCTTCGGTAAATATCGCCAGTAAATGATCGATAAATCATTATAATCGATCTTGTTTAACACACAATGGGAAAAAATTTAATCATAATACATATTAGCAGTTTTCCTGAAATTTTGGTAGCTTCATCATCTTTTTGCAGGGTTCGTCACATTTTCGGAGCTAACAGACTCCACTATCAGCAGAAAGAACGCGTTAAATGGTGCGACCATACATCAGAACCATTTGAAGTCACTAACGGAGTCAAGCAGGGGGGAGTGCTTTCACCGACCCTTTTTAATGTTTATGTCGATTTCGTCTTTAAAAAACTGAAAGAAAAACGACTTGGTTGTCATTTAAACGGTCATTACAGCGGTGCTATAAGTTATGCTGATGACCTCACTTTGCTTGCTCCCACAAAACATACTCTTCAAGTTATATGTTGCAAGAGGTCAACACCATGGCAAGGGATTTAGATATCAAGTTTAATGGTGCGAAAAGTCAACTTGTCGCTTTTAATAAACAAGGGCACATACCTACTATCATTTTATGCATGGGAGCGATTGTCCACTCGGTAGATAATGCCATCCACCTTGGTAATTCAGTTGGAATTAATTCTGATTGTATTAGAGTTAAAAAATGTATTCGTGAAATGGTCATGCATTGTAATTCTTTATGTACACTATTTCCTTGTGTTGATATTGAGGTCAAATATCGTCTTTTTAAAGCATATTGTATGCTTTGTTTCCAGTTGTGGCATTTAAATAGCTCAAATATAGAGAAGATACATTTATGTCGGCGAAAGTGTTTACGCCGCCTTTTTAATCTTCCAAGACGGACTCATTGTGATCTCATTCATATTATCTGTCAAGATGTTCCTTTCATTAATCAAATTTTGAACCGATTTGCTAAGTTTTTACAGGGCATGGTTAAAAGCGTTAATATATTTACTCGTTCCTGTCTTTCCTCTGTTTTATCAGGAAGCCTATCTGTTTTTAGTTTCAATGTTTCTTGTTTATGTCAAAAGCTCGGGATACCAAAGTTTCGGATCCCCGAGTATAATTTTACCACAAGAACGCGGCAACTATTTTTTGTAGATGACGCCATGCAAAGTCTTGGTGGCGTCATCAGAGATTTAATCCGTTTACGAGATAGCAACGGATTAATTAATAACGGTTGGACAACCTGTGAATTTACTATGTTTCTCAAAGAACTTTGTTGTAATTGAAAAATTATTCTGTTCATTTTATTCTACTTGTTGAATTTATTATTCTTGTGTTCGTTCTGGTTTTTTTTTTCTTTTCCCCTAAATGAAATGCATGGATCGCGCCCGTGTATGTATTTCGATGAATAAACATTATATATATAATAACATAAGTATCAACTTATGTTATGTTATCACTTTTATATTATCATTCATGTTTTTAATTGTCTTTTCTCAATCATTTTTTTTTTTTGGCTTTTGTTTTTGTTTGTTTCTTTGTCCTTTTATACTTGTAAAGTACTATAATTTGGATTGTTAAAAGTAATAAATTGATCGGGGTGTTTGGTGTGTAGAGGCAAACCAACCTCAACCGTTTTGTCTCATGGGTGAGTGAGTGAGTGATGGGATTTTACGGCTCCACCCAATCCGATCGGATGATATTGGCGCCAGAACAGAAGGCCCGGGACCGGGGTTTCCCCCTATACTCTTATCGATAAATCCCAAGGGTTCTTTATCCTGCATAGACAGTAGTACACAGCGCCCGGCCTTGTTACGCAGTTGGGCAGCACTGCAGAGTCACCGAAGAATTACAATTATAACGAATTACAATTATAATTCACAATCATAACGCCCGTGGCCTGATCGGGTCTCGAACCCGGGCCCTCGACCCCGACGGTCGGCATTGGATTGTAGTCAGCGGATTAACCCACTTAGCTATCCAGTCCCCCTTTTTGTCTCATGGGATATCATAATTGATCAAAAGACTATTTTCCATAATAAATCGTTAGTTTAATCACGTTGTTAGTCAATTCATTAGTCGAGTGACAGGTTTTCTTGGAGGTGAAATCGTTGCGTCATCCGATGAATCGCAGCTTCTGAGGCAAACATCCTTCGCGGATCTGTTTCAGTTGCACAGTGGGGATTCGGATGACGGAGAATGTCCGGCTTATCATTTGCATATCATTAACGGACGGCAAAGTGTGTTGAGTGGGACGGAGAATTGTGTGGAATTTGAATAATTGTTCATTATTCAAGAAATTCTGCCTTGTTTAAAACAAATGATATGTGCAGATACCAACCAGCCCATCTGGCTATCAACCAATATCAACCATGTAGCTGTGGGGTGTGCAGTTTTCAAACGTAAGCTCGCACAGTTTGACCACCTCCCCTCCCCTCAGAACACATTTTTTGTTTATAGAAATTGATAACAAGTACATATGACCATGTCGAATCGAGGGAATGTTCGATGTAGTGTCACCGGTCGTTTGGATGTGAAGTATGTTTGACCGTTCATTGTAGAGAAAATGCTATTTTCTTGTCTGTAAGGCAAACACAACTCCACCCCCCCCCCCACCAATCACCAGGGGCTTCAGGGAATTAGTGCATCCATGATGATTTGGCAGGTTTAATCGCTCCGATTTCCGATTATTAAAATGTGAGTAAAATGTCATCACAGTGATATCCATGCAACAAAATGTGATGCATTCGCGCACACTAGTAATTTAAATGAACATGCAAATATATATCTCCAGTTGGATTTTGTCCTGTTCGGCTATTGTGCTATTGTATGATATAGTTCTGACAGTTGAATGCTTGAGGTGAGGCGCCCAATACGAACTGCATGAGCAAATCATGAATATACCAAGTGATCATATACAGTGTAGTTGCACGTGGAAAGTGTCAATTATATAAAGGTGGCAGGATAACGAGCGTCTACGCTTAAACAATTGGTCTCACTACAGGGATATGGGGTATAAACAATTCCGCAGAGTGCAAGGCTCATCTGAAATGAACACTCATTATGAGTCTGATGAACTGGAGTTAATAAGCAGCTTCAAACCGCACATGGCATTACGAAGCAGGGTTCATCCTACGTTGCTTCTACGAGCGGCTTAAGGCCACTCTCGAGAAGCAATCGGCGATATTGAGCGGTCAGCAGACCAGGATGTAATTAGCAGAAAATGTGGATCAGAAGTTCGCGAGAAGCGATAAACGGGAAGCAAACACGACCATCCCTGTCAGTTAGCAAATATTTGGAGGGCACCAATTCACTGCACTGTATATTGGAAACGCTGCCGTACAGCTACGATTCAAGTATATACGACGAATATTTTCCATGAACAATAATAACAGACACTCTACACTTCACACACTCCCCCTTTCGTGCGTGCTTTTGGAACATTATTATTTTGGATGTTCTCACCACTTGGAATACTTGTTGAGGTAAATTAAAGGGATGGGGAACTAAATTTTAAGTGATGTTCTATTGACTCATAGCACCAATTGATAGCATTCCGTGCCAAAAACACCATGCCTGGATTCAAGCGTAAGGAAATAATGCATTCCGAATATCGGGGTTAGCATTGCGCCTATGGGAGAATGGCTTCCATTGCGAAGTATAGGAGGCAAACGTCAGCTGATGGCTTGGTTTGGCTGATGGCTGATTGGTCCCGTTCCCCTCGTGAAGCTATCGATTTCAGCCAATCAGAGCAGAGCATCTTCGCCATAAAAGGACATCTTTGTTGTTTACGAAACGAAAGCGCACAAAACGAAAGTGCGTGGTGCACTCTGGCTGACCTTTTTACTGTTTCAGGATGAGAAACGTGGTAGGTGTCCTAGAAAATCGCTTGTTAAAATAAGAAAAATAGCGAAAAATATTTTTTGTTTGCGCCTGACTGGTGGCAAAATGATTATTCTATCTATTTCCGAAAAGAAAATAAAAAAATATCAAGGGGTTTAGTCGCCGGACACGGTGATATGACGAGGCCCATTGTAAAAGATGGGGAACTCTGTGTTTCATCACAGCGACTGACGTCACGCCTAATTAGCATTATATCTCCCGCGAAACCGTTAGCGATGATATTCCTTGTGTGGGCCAGGCATAAGAATCATCTTTGGTGCATCAAATAACGACTCAAAGTCCATTTTCAACCGGTTCTCCCTCCCTTTAAAGCCAAAATGAAGTGATTGGTTGTGTCTTCGTTATTACGAGCTTGGAGCTTACCACCAAACCCATGGATAAATGATGTAGAATTGGAGTCATTTCGTCACATCCGAATCGGATAGGAATTAGCCGAATTAAAAATTTGATCACAACCCTTTATCCGTTTTCGTTTGCCTCAGATCGTCTATCTAACTTGCATTGTACCACCAAAAGAGCAGGATTTGCATGCCCCGCCCACTAAGACCTGATTAGCATACACCTGCCAGTCATCGCAGCGCAAACCCCGCCCCTCGGTTTTATTTCGTAAGAGACAAGAGAAGATTGATAAGATAAGGTAGTATATTGTTCGATTAAAAAAAAAAAAAAAAAAAAAAAAAAGGCAGAGAAAACAACACATTTGAAACAAAATAGATAATCGAACAAATGGTGCTCCAAGAACAAGCTTTTTTGGCACCAAAAAAATATGTGAACAATAAAATTCTTGGATAATAATTATGGAGTCGTTACGTGAGGGTGCGGAAACGATACTAAAAAACAAAATAGTTCAGGTATATTTATATTCGACCATACAAAGCAAAACAAAATGCAAATTTTACACATAATGCACTGACATAAAAAGAAGAGAGAGAGAAAAAAAGAGACAAAAAAAAAAAAAATAAAAAAAAAAAATAAAAAAAATAAAAATTAAATAAATGAATAAATTTAAAATCGTCTTTTTGAATTCTTTCAATGACTTCTGTTCATCTAAAAGACAAAAGGAATGAGGAATTCATTGTAAATTTTATGACATTTGTAGAACAGAGTATTTTGCCGAAATGTTGTTCGATATAGTGGTAATCTGAATAAAGTTATAGACGAGAACGTGAAGCACGATTGTTGGTTTGCGTGAAGTTTAAATTTAATTGAGTAGAGAAGGAACTTGAAAATATATTTCGATGGAGTTTAAAAACAAAAATAGGAGCAAAATATTAGAACATGTCGGATATGCGCAAAACACGACACCTACGAATTTTCTAAGTTTATTACTAATGTTTAGTATATGGTTGCCCCACTTAAGACAGTCATCAAAATACAAACCGAGAAACTTCACACAATTCACTCTCTTAATTTCACTATCACCTATAATGATGTAAATATTTTCAGATCTCTTCCGGTCATTAAGAGTAAAGAGCATATAGTTAGTTTTATCAACATTGAGGGATAATTTGTTCGCTCTAAACCAAAAATTCAGTGCATGAAGCTCTGTGTTCATAGTGGCTTGTAGTCTACTGATATCACAATCGGCAACAAATATAGTTAGCGTAAATATAGACCGCTTTATCGCGTGTATAAAAAGCGAGGTGTTCTTGAAGAGACTTGCACTCGCATTAACGCATCTTGATCGCTTCTTCACTTAGTGATTCAATGTTTCAGTGAGAAGGAATACTGTGCCTTAGCTATGTCTGACTCGGACTTTACCCCTTTCTTCTCCGATGTCAAAGACTTGTAGCCGCTTACGTTGAGCGAACTCTGTGCCACTAAAGTCAGTTTGTTGGCCAAGAAATCCGTGACTAAGACGGATCGTAATGGAGAGGCGTTCCCGAGGGAGATCCAGGACGCCGTCAGCCACGTCCTGGATGGATACGACTGGACGCTGATCCCGATGCCAAGTCGGACGCCGACAGGAGGCGACAAACGCAAGCCGCACATCAAACGGCCAATGAACGCCTTCATGGTTTGGGCGCAAGCGGAAGTTAGCGGATCAGTACCCCCATCTGCACAACGCGGAACTGTCGAAAACGCTAGGAAAGCTATAGAGGCAAGTGTCCATCGAGTGTCCATTAAGTGCAGTGGCGTATCCAGGATTTACCTGAGGGGGGGTGGGCTCCATGTCTCATGTGAAGATGTGCAAGCCGCGAAATTTTAGAAAAAAAAGAAGATGCAAATCTAAGCAATCTGGGGCATTTGAGGGTTGGATTGTGTCACGTCAAAGCCACATCGAAAACACTTTTTTTGGGGCAATTCAATGTTTATTACAGTGCACTGGTGGGTATGTGTCCGATTCGGAAACGTTGAAGGGAAGAAAAAGCGGACGTGGGAAAGGAAAAGGGGGTAAGGGTAGGGGAGAGAGTAAGGATTCTCCTTGCGATGGTTAACTTTCGGGTCACTTTTAATTTTTTAATACTTCTATTATCTATTATCATGTTAGTTGTTTCTTTGTATTGTTTAGTTTATCATTGTCAGCATGAACAGATGTCATTACTTGTCTTAATAAATATTTGCATTTTTTTACATCATGTCTTATAATTGCATGAACGTCGCTATTGGGTGTCGGCATTAACGTTAACGATATCACTAGTTATCATTCATGTATATTCTTGAAATTCTATGTCTGCAAAAAAAGTGCTTCCTCAACCTATATTCCAAATTTCATTGTTGTATTATGAGTGTAAGTGTCATTTAACACAATTTCAATAATGTCAAACTTTGAGTCTACTTTTCTCAAAAGTTTAGTTCTTCAAATCCGCCTAGCACTGGAGCTTCATACATTTATTCCAGCAGTTAGGAACCATTGATTTTGATCAGGTTTAGATCACCATAATCAGCGAAGTGTAGTTTACCTGGGTAACATAAAAAGTCCATTTTGATTTTCATGAGACAAATGCCTACTTTTGGCAGATCCTGATATGTGGGCGATCTTCACGGGGATCAGTGTCAAAACAATCAACCATTGAACCCTCCATAATCCCTAAGGATTCAATTACCAGTGATTACACTGTGAAAGAGCTCAGGCGCGATCTGGCAAAAGTCTACTTTTTTTTTTTTTTTTTTTTTTTGTCTGAGGGGGGGAGAGGGGCTCGCGCCCAATTCGCCCAATGGTAAATACGCCACTGATTGAGTGTCCATTGAGTGTCCATTGAGTGTCCATTGAAGTGTCCATTGAGTGTCAATTATGTGTGCACGTGGGATCACGCCATCGTTCTTTACACTGGTGCGAATATGTCACGAATGCCTTGATCCTGCAACAACTGCTGCAATATAGATATACTGTCACAGTACTCGAATGAAACACTACCAACAAAATAAAACGTCGAATTTCACGAAACATCGGTGCTCGAGTTTCGCTGTTGAGTTTAACTACTCCCTCTCGATCTCAGAGTGACTTTTTTGCTAGATTTCCCTGTCAAGCGTAAGCCATACATATACTCAAACCGTATCAAATATTGAGTACACAATACTTGATCTACAGTGCACAAAACGTATGCATACATCATTGATTACTCTCGTTAATCCCGACTTAACAGATCACCTGTGATAATCACACTCGATGCAGTACACCTGTATAAATGCACCCAGGTATAGACCCTGCTCTCACTAGTTGAATATATATTCATTGATAGCAGCATGCAAGTGTTTTATCGCGGCTTTCAATCGAAGGCATGCATCTCTCAATGTTTGTTTATACAGCCTGTTAATTACCGTCACTCGTTTTCCCTCTGTTTTGCTTGAAATCCGATGTTAAGATTACGTGGATGCTTCTAATTACTTCACACGATGTTTCATTATAGCATATGTAATTATGATTATATAAACTTTGCCTATGCATGTAGACCTTCGGGCAGCGCGTGCACGGGATTGCTTCCATCTCCCAAGAGGCAATCAGCGAATACTAAGAGGTCATAAGGCCAACGTGCAATTAACGAATACTGGCGGTCAGAAGTTCGCCGAGAACAAAGAACCGGAGAGCAAGCGCATCCATCATTGTCAGATAGCAACTATTTGGAAGGCACCGAACTTCTGCATTTCCTATTAGAAACACAGGCTGCCCCACATCCATGCTTCTAGTTTATAAGACACGGACATTTTCCATGAACACTGATTCCTCTACGCCTTCTCACCGTCACACCACACATCTCTCTCTCACGTGCTTCTACAAAGACCACTTACTTGGAACCTTTTTTTTTATTTTGAGTACTTTGGACTATTTTATTGAAGGTAAATTAAAGCCAATATGAAGTGATTGGTTGAGTCTTCGTTATTACGAGCTTGGAGCTTACCATCCAACTAGTGCATAAATGACGTAGCCCTGGAGTCACTACGTCATCCGATCTGCTAATTTATACAAGATATTTGTCGATTCCTTTTAAGAGCTGACTGTCGTAAATCAAAAGCTAAAATGTTTGATGAGTTTTGCCGTTTGAAGCATAAAAATTGAGTGGGAGTTTCGCTCGTTTTGACCCTATTGTCCCTAGCACCCTCCCCCCCCCCCTCCTGCGCCTA
>KB293653.1:1907-17052 GCA_000328365.1 Capitella teleta | reverse complement strand
GTCTGTCGATCAGCTTAAGCATAATTTTCTTTCAATGATTTCTTGTATCATGGTTCATATTCAACAATTTGCTTGATAGTTACTGTTCAATTTGAAAGAATATATCATTTTAGTGCCTTTCAATTTTAATCATAATCAATTACTGATCGTAATACTAAGATATGGCCTCAATGCATTTGCGATTTGCCATTTAATAGCTCATAAGTAATTGTTTATTTAAATTTCTCAAAATTCTGTTTGATACAATTTTTCTCTTTCACACTTTTACTGCTTTCAACAAATTTTTTCTTTATAATTTATTTCATGTGAAGCAACTTAATTGGATTTGGCTATTAAAATGCATGCATTTTAAATTTCTTTTCTTTATCTTTTTGCTTGTGTAGAATATCCCTCCTTTTCAACCCATACATATGGAAATTTATGTTTATAATATTATTTGATGAGTAACTTCAGAAATATCCCATGTTCAATTTGTGTGCAGACTGAAGAAGATTTTTTTTACCCTTCTCAGATTTCTGTATCTGGAAATCTGAGAAGACTGCGGAAATGCGGAAATAATTGTAATAATATTATTATTAATAATTATAGCACCTGATTATTCTGTCAGGGCCTAAACTCTTCAATTCTGGAGTCTACCCTTTTTGGTCAATTTATCTTTACATTTTCAAAATTGATCATGTATATCTCCTTATCATTCTGATGCCACTTAAATTTCTTGAAATTGAATTGAAAAGTGCAAAACCTCCGAATTTAGTTCGGCAGAAAGTTCAACGTTAATTGCACTCAATGGCCTTTTTTATGCATTCCACTATTCATTTTTCTTCTTTAATTAATTTTGTCCTACTGCCTTCAATTTGTTTTATTCATTACATAATTTTATCTGATCCCATCATCAAATAAATCTCATGGCTCTCATTTGCAAAACAATCTCTCTATGTCTCTCAACCAAAATACAGAAAAAACACTGATCTGATCATCTTAAAATTAAAATAATAGTTCTTCTCTAAAAATTTTAATATCTTTTTGATAAGTACACGTTTTGTGAAATGTAATGCATTCTACAGAGAATTACAAGTAATTCCTTACAGCGGAGAACGTTATGATTACCATTAAGCGAGATCCATAACGCACCGAATTTTGCAGAGACTACCGTCAGAAGCCATTCTCGGCGAGCATATTTTTAAAGCTGAATTCCTATTCGATGCTCCATCTGTATTACTCCACATCATTGGTCTTGACTTAGAGTCCTATGGAGAACTCTCAGAGTTAAGAATTGACAACTACAAAGCCACAAAACTGTCGTCGTTAGGAAAACTTCGTCTCAATACACCATTTTTATTGATTAACTATCAACATTAACCACTTACGTGTATGATCAGATAAAATTCAGGTACATGTATGAGCATTGGCTGTTACGTAGAAGTCGAGAAAGATGAAATCATAACGCTATCAAAACGTTATGATTATGAGCGAAAATAGTGCGAGTCAGCGAAAATTTGAATAGTTGATTTCGCCATAAATGTACGTAGGTAGAAATTGATCGATTTACACGTAGTCGATATTTATAAGTGAATAAACAAATTATGAAGTCTTTAATAATAATAATAATAATTTATTCGTATAAATAAATATACAGGATTATAGTGGGTGAAAAAAAATCAATAAACGAACAAACAAATCAAAACTGCAACATAAAGGTAGCTTAATCAAATTGTAAAATAATTAAATGTACATAGTAATTCTTCACTAGTAATTTCAAAGTTTAAAAACATCAGGCCATCTCTTAAATAACAAAGGTTTTTTAGGGATAATGATTCAGCAATCGTCGCTTCATCATACATGCCTCTTTGTATTATATTTTTTACATTTTCAAAATCATCAAATATAGAACGTAACGGAACAGAACTTAAAACAGAACAAATAATATGTACAAATAAATGTACATTGTATAAATGTACAAATAAATGTACATTTTCACTAATGACAGAATACATGCAACCATAAAAACAATGGTTGCTGGCAAGCTTTACAATGGCGTTACTGCTGCTCAGGCACTGCATATAAAAGCTTAAGGAACGTATCAGAAGGGCCGAAATTAAGTTTCCTTTTGGTAAATTATTTATGTATTTAGTACGAGTTCTTATATTTAATTTCTAAATACGTTTTAAACATTTTCGCCATGCTGTTAAAATTGGCTCAATATTTCTTAAATCCCATAGGGGGCAACCGTAGAACGAGGAGCAATATGAAAAAAAAACAAAAAAACAAAACAAAAAACAATGCGCTTAAAACATCAATTGAACAATGGCCGAATTTACACATTAGCACATTAGTTAAACAGTACAGATCGGAAGCAGCCTTTTTCACATTTCTGGTGGAACTATTGTCTCCGATTGTGGTGCCCAGATGCACGGCTGTAGAATTTTGCTGAATAATACGCCCGTTGAACATCAAATTTACCTCTTTCCTGATTGATCTGCCACATACCAGAAGCGCACTTTTATCTGCATTAAATAACACGTTGAAATTATTCGCAAACTGCTCACATACATTTAGCATGACTTTGGCAGCCGTTAAAGTTGGAGCTAATAAAGCCACATCATCGGCATAGCTCAAGGCTCCTGTAAATAAATGACCCAGATGACAACCAGATAAACAATGTTTTAGCCTAATTAACAGCTCATCAAAATATATACAAAAAAGAGTTGGTGAGAGAACACCGCCTTGTTTTATACCATTAGTACACGAATAGTTATCGGAAATACAATTTTTCCATCGCACACACATACTTTGATTTGTATACAGCAGAGCAAGCAACATAGATATCCTTGCGCATAACCCTCTCTCAACAAATAAAATAACAAATAAAATAACAAATAAAATAAATAAAATAAACGAACATACTGTACACGATCAAAAGCCTTAGATGCATCAAGTAACATAACATAGCATGGTGAACCTCTTGATTTATAGTGATTGATAACATTTTGTAATACAAAAGTGCATTGAACGGTTGAGTGCTTGGGTTTAAAACCATACTGTAAATTACTTGTACTGAATATGTTCACATGTTCAGTTAGAATCATTCGATCAAAAACCTTTCCAACAATGCTGCTAAGGGCTATGGATCCATAATTCGTACTGACGCTTAAAGATTTTTTTCTATTTTTTGGGATTGGTATCAATACAGACATAAGCAATTGCTTGGGAACACATGTATGCGATATCATACAATTGAAAAGAAACGATAAATGTACAAATAAAGTATCACCTCCATGGATAACATGATTGGACATAAAATTATCCTTACAGTCGGATTTGTCCTTCTTCCATTTACTTACAGCCGATCGAACACCCTGAGCTGTGAATTGATGAGAGCTATAACATGAACCTTGGCCACAAACATTGTGTACAGATATTTTACAAAGAGCGATTAATTCATTCATTGAATCACGATCATAATCAACACAATTATACAATTCATCATATGTTTTGGCAAATAACTCACAAATATTGCTAGCATACTTATGGCTATTTTATTATAATAATCACGTAAAAAATCATCGAAGATCAAAGCGACAGTCTCTTGACTCACGTCAATCCCAGCTGTGAGACTTGGCTTAAAATTTACTCTCAAAGTCTTAAGCCTGAGCAAAGAATTTGAAGACACCAAAGTATTTGGCTTGAGCATGAGCCTCAGCCTGAGAATCTTTATGATTACGTCCCTGATTGTTTTGAGGACCGCTGGATTGCTTATTTAATGTGCATAACAAAATGAATGCTGTGTCATCTGTTAAGATTACGTGGATGTTTCTGACTACTTCACACGATGTTTCATTATAGCATATGTAATTATAATTATATAAACTCTGCCTATGCATATAGACCTTCGGGCAGCGCGTGCACGGGATTGCTTCCATCTCCCAAGAGGCAATCAGCGTATCCTGAGAGGTCAGAAGGCCAACGTGCAATTAGCAAATACTGGCGGTCAGAAGTTCGCCGAGAACAAAGAACCGGAGAGCAAGCGCATCCATCATTGTCAGATCAACTACTTGGAAGGCACCGACCTTCTGCATAACCTATTAGAAACACAGACTGCCCAACATCCATGCTTCTAGTTTATAAGACACGGATATTTTCCTGAACACTGATTCCTCTACGCCTTCTCACCTTCACACCACACATCTCTCTCTCTCACGTGCTTCTACAAAGACCACTTACTTGGAACCTTTTTATTTTGAGTACATTAGACTATTTTATTGAAGGTAAATTAAAGCCAATATGAAGTGATTGGTTGAGTCTTCGTTATTACGAGCTTGGAGCTTACCATCCAACTAGTGCATAAATGACGTAGCCCTGGAGTCACTACGTCATCATCTGAAGCAGAAAATATTTCTTTATATTGGAGGAAGAATGAGAACATATTCGTTAAGGCACATTCGCCATGGGGCGCTATGCATCGCATAATATTATCAATGTCGATATATTTTAAACTGCGAACTCACGTCGATCTACCCCGAACTGTTGAACATCGTGGGTTGAGATCGGTTTGTTGTGATTATGTATTGTTATCCTACCTTATACTCACGTACCTTATTTATGTCTCGAAATATTGAAGCATGTTGTGCCAGGGATATTTTGACAAGAGTGGGGGGAGGGGGGGGGATTGAGGGCACACAAAAAAATAACATGCATGCAATGTAAAATCAGACAACACTCCTGTGTATATCGTCAAAATTTACAGTTGTGTTGTTTATTTGGTATTAACCCAATAAAACGAAAGAACTAAACACCAAAATAAAGATAATTACGCATAATTATATTGTTGTACAAAGCACTTGCAGCTGAATAATACTATAGCGTAGCAGCTGGCAGCAATCTTTCATTATGAGAATCAATATTGTATCAATATGATATCAATATAAAAAAAGGAACACAACCAAAAACTATCATACCATATATTCTTAAATGCACCAGCTGAACCAAGGAGATAAAATTGGTTATCAACCAAGTTGATTGATTAAGGGTGTTATTATTCTTATTCAAGTCGGAAGAGCAAGCGGAACTATTACCAATTATGGGTTTCATTCTTTTCATTAATATATTCAGAGTAAAAAAATATTATTGTATGCTATCCTCGATGTTATTATGCTCGAATTCGTAATTGTAACCGCTGAGCTATAACTCCAGTCCAACGGTCGGTTATAACTTCCCTGTTTTTGCAAATGAGAATACCAATCTCCGTGAGCTGTAGTTCATCACTGTCCACTGCCAGTGATTCCATCCATGTGATCGAGCAGTAGCTTGGTGGCTAAAATTGAGAATTCTGGCAATAGAACCATGGCACTGAGACTAACAATAACTATTATATATAATCGTCTTCGGGGTGCTGGAACTCATGGACAGACAGTCAGACCTGTCATTATTACGTCACCATTCTTACCAAAACGACCTCTATATGGTCCATACCGCTGATACTAGGCTTTGGATCTGATTTGGTTATATACGAAATGACCATCTTTTAGAAGTTACCTCTTATTCTAGTAGCACAGCTTAGTTGCCTACACTAGATTTTTTTGGCTAGACTAAAAGAGAGTCCTCGAACACTGTAAGAAGACATGTACATCACGGAAGCCGTTTTGCCAAAATTTGTTTCAACGAGGTTGAATATCTTGTGTATACATTCATGGCATAATAATGTAAAAATAACATTCAGGCGTGGTAAAAGTAAAAATGGAATTATTGTTTTGAAATAACAATGATCCAAAATAATATAATGTAACTGAAAACACTTCTATTTTTAGTGGCTTTCAAGTTTGTACTCATGTGTGCCAAATATTGCAAGGGCTTCTAGAATATTATGTGAGAATGACCTCCGAAGCAGGACACCGTGATGTGCTGACATGAGTCATTTCTAGGTCCGAGTGCGTGCAATATGTTATGCACATTCCGATGCTCAGGCATACCTCAATGGATGCACGTCTTTTTGTTTTTTGTTTTTTTCATCTGTGATATAAATTATTCGGTTATTGTGTTTCTAAAAGATGCGGGCTCGAACAATATCATATCATACGGGCGCACACCCTCGGGTGCAATAATGGCAAACCACAGATGGAAACAATACAGTTTATTTTGTGATGAGCGTGCATTACACGTTTTGCATATGTATAAAAATCGAAAACAAAAACCCTGCACCCTCTATAGCTCACTAGAATCAATAGCGTTCAAGATTTGCGGTAAACCTGCTCATCTGTGCTTCCGTTATGGATGGGGTCCTGGACTTACTTCGACAGGGGTTGAGAAAGAGACAGCATTTGCTACACAACAATTTCAAGTTTGCATAACACTTCCTTGAGCCATGCAAAATAAGATTACGTAAGTCATGACTAGCAATAAAGCATAACCAAGGTTTGATACTGGAATTAACCAGGTGAGTAAAGGTGAACAAGTAGCCTTCCCACCTGGTGATCTTCATCAAGCGCGTGTCCATAGGAGTCAGGTTGCAGATTTCATCACTCGGGTCGAAATCTGTGTCGCTCACTGTGGCAATGTAGACCCCGTGTGCGATGGCTTTGAGGACCAGATACATTGCTGTCAGAGTCAGCACGGTACGTATGGAGCGGCCACATCGCAAGACTCTCAACCAGCTCGGATCTAGGATTGGCATTTGACTGGCATCCTTCTTCAATTGCATGTATTCGAGAATACACAATATAAACGAAATGAGCGTGATCACCCAGGGAATCACCTCAAAGACAATGAAGAATATGTATCGTTCTAAATTCTGGTAACTTTTCGAGTTATATATTGAAGACAGACACAATCGTTTGGCATCGAATATCAAGACTGTGTTGTTATCAGGCGTGTTTGGGTAAAACTGACTGATCTTCACGGGTTTCTCTTTGAACTTAAAGAAGACAACCAAATGGCAGATTATGGCAAGGTTGAAGATTGTAATAATTAGCTTAATACCCCCATCGGCTTTCATCCATTTTGAAATTTTTTCAGGAATGAAGAACGTAGCACATTGCTCTACTATGAGCATCATGCTATAGAGTCCGCCGATCACCTGAAACACTTGATACAATGGGAAACATATCTTGTAGACTTTTTGTATATCTGCCAAAGTTTTCCAGAATTCGTCGTAAGTGCCACTGCGAAAAAGCACATGCATCCACACTTTTGGAGAAAGCGTCACAACCACCATCACAAGATACATTGTATCACTCAAAAGAAGAGCTTTCAATATTAGACTGCTGGAACTTCGAAGGTCCTTGTGGAAGTATAGAATATATGTCACAATGTTAAACAATATTCCAATTGCGCATATCACAGGTACCGCAACTCCAATAGCGTCAAACGTCGGTGATTTCTCGAATAACCACTTGTCAATTGACCCATTGCGTCGAAAGTAGTTCACTGACTTCTCGTAAACAAAGTGCCGAGATGCCATTCCGTCGATCTTTGCAAGTGGAGTGAGTTAAAGAAAACGTTACCAGCATACAGCACCGAGACAACAATGCCTAAACCGTCTATGCATTTGTTGCAAACACAAATAATAGCGACTGTTTTATCCATACCAAACAAAAAGCTCGTCGAGAGACAAATGACATGCTGCTCGGTGTCGTTAAGCCCGCATAATGAGACCAAAAAATACTGCCATTAATTATTCCCTTTAAACGCATAAATTCCATGCAATAAAAGTAACGATATAATGTTGTTGTGTTCATGGCCGACGCATTTTCACGCTCTACGAAATTCCACTTCACCTGGCTCTTAATTGCACTGGTTATTTGGAAACCAGAGAAGGGGGGGGGCATCATATATATATATATATATATATATATATATATATATATATATATATATATATATATATATATATATATATATATATATATATATATAACATCAAACAATATAACAGTAGGTAGGCCTGTAAATGATCATCTCATCATCTCATATATGATGCACGCAAAACCTCATTTTTTAAGTCGCTGTTTGCTATCAATAAAATTGTAAAACTTATTTAGGTTTTAGGGATTTAGGTTATATGATTATTTCAGTAAAATGGAGCCCAGCTAGAGACGCTGTCATACTAAGTTAAATAATATGATATTTTACACTATTTCTTCAAGTTTCATGGCGCAGCGTTCTCGAAATACAGAAATATTAGAAAGATTCAGGAAACAGCGGATGTCGATAATTAGGGGGTAGGCTAAAGAATTTTGTTATTATTCATTTCTATAACTATCTTTACTATGTGTTCGATTAGACCGATCTCCATTTTGCTTTGTGTTATGCAATATGCATATTCACTTCAGTCAAACTCAGTGATATACGTGATTAACACAAAGTAAAATCACGTCACTCTTGATTAAATTTGATTAAACTGTATAACAAGGCCGTGTTCTGGTTGTTGCTGTATAATGTATTTATTGTAGCATGCAGGATAAAGAAGCAATGTGCTCCATCAAAAGAGTCTCGGGATCTGGTCGCCTCTCAACGCAACCGATTGTTGCTGGATCTTGAGTCACCTTGTCTGGCGTAATGGTTGACAAAGACACGTTATGAAAATCGATACAAGGGTAACTTATGAAGAATGCATTATTACAGACGGTATGATATCCACACTTGTTGTGTGCTCGAAGCACAGACAAATAATAACCGGAAAATAGAATTGTCACACAATTATAGCCAATGCAAGAGCGATACAAGTGTATATTATAGATCACTTTGTACTTCTGAAATATTTTAAGTCCCATGCTTCAGCCAACACGAGGGAGAAAGCCGCACTACGCACCGATTCCGACATGACATTAGACCACATTGCACTGCATCATAACGCATACTATTCAGCAAGGCGCATAATATTTAACGAATACCATACAGGTATGGTACTGTGGATATCCTTTTGAGGCATATCTTGCGCCTTGCAATAGCCATGGATGAGCTCAGGCAGTCAGGCACTGATTTAGATCGGTTATAAAACGAAGCTTTACTCAGCCGGTTGGACAACGCAATCTCGAGTATTGTCTTTTATTGTAAGTGTGTCGACAGTAATGTCATGGCGGTGGTTTCTCAGCCAAACTGTTTTAGTAGACGACTGAATGTCTGCTTTTGCAGAGACAATCCGACTGTTTATAACCACGGACGATCGTTAGTATTGACTATTAGTGTCCTCAAGGTCATGGCGGTTGAACTAGTACTGGGACTCTCAATTCCTTGGTTTTGGGCATGAAAAATGCAAACCATGAACACCATAATGATTTTTTTTTTTACCGGAATGAGGCAAGGCGTGAATAACATTATTTCCTATGCCGACGAATATTTCCATTTGCGTTGGCTCTTTACAATGAGTTGTAACTCGCAAATTTCCCCGAAAAGGCTTCAATCACAGATGAATATTTGAGATGATTGCATGCGCCGTTGTCGCATGCAAACAGATTACAATCCAGAAATGTGGACGGAATTAAGTCTTTAATCTCATGGTGTGAATCACTTTCAAAAACATCAAAAGACAGTCACACAAAAACAAAACTACTTGTTATATGTATATATATATATATAGATGATTCACCGAATCTATAACGATCGATTGCATAGCCGGTTGTGATAGCATAGTAGTAAATAAATGAATAAAATAAATTATTGATTTGTATACCGCAAGATTGTACTGGGGCTTCTCTGTGATTCACAACAACTTATCCCTGGTTATATAGAACTTTAATCACGAGCGGTGCATCAACATCGAAGAAGCAACCACTTATGCGATGTCAAACCAGGTACCACCATTCGCATTATACAATGTGTCATGCGGTCGTAAACATTGATGTTTTCAGGCCTGAAAATTCAATCCCGGCAAGTTACCCCGCGAAATCGAACCCGTGACCTATACTGCACGATTGGTAAGCGCGCTACCACTGTGCCATCACGGCCCCTAAATGTAGTATTTGCACCGCATATACTTGTAAAAATTGCACAATGAATTGGATTCCTACTACAAACCGGCAAACAGCGTGCATGGTAGCATTTCCTGCTCTCGTTGCTATTCATTACACGCCTATGATGCACCAATTTTACACTGAATGACGAGGCTCACGGTCTTGTGAGTAATGTCCCCGACAAAAAAAAAAAAAAAAAAAAAAAACATCTTTCATTGGCCCAGTCACGCGACATGTCAACCAAAATACTCCAGCACAAAGTGTGGAGCATTTGGTTCCGAAAGGCCAACGGACAAGAGTCATTAGTTAATGGAAAATGAATTGCCCGAAAGTGTAATCCTCATTGTTGCTCGTGATTGCGCAAGAAGACGGAGCAATCATTTTCTATTATGCGGAGCACGCAACTGATATATCATATAACGTCATCCACTTTTATCCTTGAAGTATTAAACTGCACACTATCTACAATTTCATGGCTGAACAGGGAATTGGCCAGTATTTTCCGTAAGCGACAGATTTATTACAAAAACTTTTAAGGTGATCATCAAAAACCACCAGGAAGATAAATTGGGTTCATTTCAGCAAAAATATCTAGCTCGCAATTTGCTTTTAAGAAAGGTCAATCATAGCAATCAGAGCAAGGGTTCGATGCCTGCTGTAAACTTGTATGGCATATTTTGTATACCTGTTAAGCCTGATATGTAGACCTACATGATATATGCCTCCATAATTATGCCGACAGAACTGGATTATGTTTCACGGGCTTTCTATGTTGGCTGCAGGGTTAATGTGACCATTTACCCGGAAACGTGAATTTGATGTCCATTTCATGTGATGCCTATGTCATTCAGGGTGCAGTATATGGTGTCGCCTTCGAAGACAGACGACACCAATGGGATAAATATCAAATATCTCGGAGGCCTATGTCCCTACCAGAGGTGACGAAAACATCATTATTATAAATTACTTGATCTGACGAGTGGTCAGAGCCTCTGACCCTACATTCCGGGTCGGGGCTCGATCTCATATAAGATAAGTATTATTTTTCATCCAAAATGATTTGTCTGCAGGTCCATAATATCCACAGTGAGTAGTGAAATTGAATTCAACTGGGCCACGTGCATGGTGAAACGTTGAATCAAGTGACATAGTGACTTCAGGGCTACGTCATTTATGCACTAGTTGGATGGTAAGCTCCAAGCTCGTAATAATGAAGACTCAACCAATCACTTCATATTGGCTTTAATTTACCTTCAATAAAATATTCTAAAGAGGGTGTCACAAATAGTAGAATTCCGAAAGGAGTAGCTTGGTCTGTTGTTCGTATGGGACGAGTGAGCGCGTGTGAGAGAGAAGAATGTGTAGAGATGTGAAGGAAGGTGTGTTATATACTAGAACCATGGATGTGGGGCAGCCTGTGTTTCTAATAGTAAATGCAGAAGATCGGTGCCTTCCAAGTATTGGCTATCTGACAGTGATGGATGCGCTTGCTCTCCGGTTCTTTGTTCTCGGCGAACTTCTGACCGCCAGTATTCGCTAATTGCACGTTGGCCTTCTGACCTCTCAATATTCGCTGATTGGGAGATGGAAGCAATCTCGTGCACGCGCTGCCTGAAGGTCTATATGCATAGGCAGAGTTTATATAATCATAATTACATATGCTATAATGAAACATCGTGTAAAGTAGTTAGAAGCATCCACGTAATCTTAACATCAAGTGCGAGTCGTTTTGTGCTCAATCCTTGACTTCTAACTGTTTCAGCCTTTTTGTTAGTTCCTTTTTTTTTTCTTTTTTCTTTTTTTTTCTTTTTTTTGTCGGACAAATTCGGGCGATTATGTTGCTGAAGGGAGGGAAAAAACTGAGTCTGGCTAGGGCAGGCTATTTCAGGGTTTGATAGGGCGATGATTTCTGCATGTTGACCCATTTATTTGCATTGCTCATTTCAAAAAAAAAAATAATAATAATAAATAAAAAAATATCCCCAATATTTCAAAATATAGAGACCTATGCCAAGTCTGGAAAGGTCTCACCCACAATAACTCAACTTTGGTCTGAATATGGTACAGTCTCTCAGATGAAATATGCAAGAATTATATTCTCCTATTACGTCACATGCATGACCACCTGCACGCATGTTTGAACCAAGAATCGGCATCTCGTTAAAACTATATCCAATTATTTTGCCACAATATATCAAAGTGTCTCAAGCGCTGCGAAATTGAGCTGCACCAATTTTGAGACACACAGTGTATCACTCAATTATTCATGTCAATCACTTTTACGCTTCGATGGAGACCACAGTGAAAAGGCCTCAGACAAACTACCTTCATCAATCGCATATTACACCGCCCACTTCTCTGCACTACTGAGGAAAACTAAAATGTCAATGCTGTTAATTTCAAAGTCATTTTATATTTTAAGGCAAACAGTTATAAAAATGTACGCATGGTAGGTGATTGCTAGCATACTGAAAGTTAAATAGTGTCAAACGTCATCGCACTATTGCATTTCGATTTTTATCATACTTTTGACCCTTTTATCTGAACGAAAGGATTGTGTTCCCACTGTGTTGATGTATGCCTGTTTCGTTGTGCTCACAATGAACACGCACATAGCATGCACGGTGAACATAGTATTCCGCATTAAGACGAAAATGCTGAGTGCTGAATATCCGCATCATACGTGATGGGATTTTACGGCTCCACCCAAACCGATCGGATGATACGGCGCCAAAACAGAAGGCCCGGGACCGGGGGTTCCCCCTACTCTGATCGATAAATTCCACACAATTAGACAGTAGTACACAGCGCCCGGCCTTGTTACGCAGTTGGGCAGCACTGCAGAGTCACCAAAGACTTACAATTATCTGATAGGGAAATTGGGGGAGTACACTGTAAAAACTCCCTAGAACCAAGAATCCACCAAAAAACAAAATGTATTTGCTACAATTTAACCTTACAATAATGTAAAAAGATTTGTCTTTTTTTTTTCTGTTTATTTTTTGTTGATTATTTTTGTTTTCTCCTCACATTAAAATAAATAAATTATCTGTATCCCCCCCCCAAAAAAAAAAAAAATAATAATAATAATAATAAGAAAGAGAAAAAGAAACTCAGCATTTTTAATTCGATTCAATAAACTAATATTTTTATTTTAAATTTTGACTTCATTATTATCTGTAGTTAAAGAGCCTCATTCTATTCGTACTTCACATCCAGTGTTTCATCATTAGTTTGATCAGCATCCACCTGGAACGCCCATTTGTGTGATGAATTAGGGGTCGGCATTTCGTCGCAATTTGGCTCAATCAAATCAATTTGTTAACATCAAATCGAAATGTATCTTCTATTGTGGAATTTATCATTTGAAATGGCATAGTCAGAGTGACTAATTAACATGTGTCTGTGGCACGCATACTTCTTTGGTCAGACATGCGCCTATGGTACTCGTATATGACATAAATAATATTATGCCATGGATGAGTGTGGGAGTTAAATCCGAGGACGAAGAGTTCAAGTCTCTGGACTGCCAGTGCAGTCTTAGGTCGTAACTCTCTGGACGGAGCCAACGAAATAATTATTTTATCTTGTTTTATGGGAAGCGCTTTATGTACGTTTACGGGGGAAAATGCGACCAAAAAAGTGATTATTGGTTGTTTTCTCAACTCATTTCATTTTGTGGAGGGTTGATAAACTGCCAGTTGCATATAGCAGTTTCCCGGTCGTTTCTAAGAATCTAGTCTGAGATTAGAATGCGGAACTAATTTAATGTCGTAAATCACTATTTGTACAGCCCAAAAGGGTGATTATAATTATCAGGAATATCAGGATGTAGTTGGCATCAAATATGATAATTTCATAGTATCTGCCACAAATTTTAATCAAGTAAGTTGCTTAGTGAACTTAAATGAACTAAACAATTCCAGTTGCATATAGCAGTTTCCCGGTCGTTTCTAAGAATCTAGTCTGAGATTGGAATGCGGAACTAATTTAATGTCGTAAATCACTATTTGTACAGCCCAAAAGGGTGATTATAATTATCAGGATATCAGGATGTAGTTGGCATCAAATATGATAATTTCATAGTATCTGCCACAAATTTTAATCAAGTAAGTTGCTTAGTGAACTTAAATGAACTAAACAATTCAAGAAAAGGAATCCAGGGACATGGTTGCATTGCTTGTCTATGATAAAACAGTAATGTTTCAATGTCAGATCTGTGATACACTGACAGACTGACATGGAAATTCCTTACATATGCAGCCAGGAGTAAGTATTTTTGTTTCCTTTGCCGCTGTGTTGTGAGCAGCATTCAGATCAGATATTCCGCTTCGGGCGATCAACGTGAAACACTTCATCTAATTGTTTCAACCAGTGTTATGCATTCAGATGCACGACGACAAAACCGAACTGAAGCTCAGTTTTGTAATCGCGCTGAGTTGAAGACGCATGGAAGTCATTATCATTATCATTATCATTACAGTTGAGGGCAACCGTGAGACGTCTTCGTTTGACCTGTCAACTCAGTGGTCTGCTGCGAAGGGATTTTTATATTCTATAATAATATTGCTGTTTGGTGTTATGCATTTTTCAGTCCAAGGAGAGGATTCAGCCATAGGGTTTTCTCTCTTGTATAACACCCAGCAATAAATATGTTTGATCCTTTATTTTATTATTGTATTTTTTACTGTATCAAATTAACAAGTCTTGTGTGTGTATCCTCTGTTATTATGTTGCATGTATATGCGAAATAAGTATTATTATATTAATACTTAGCAGTCAGGGAATGAAAAAGTTATACTGAAAGTTAAATAGTGTCAAACGTCATCGCACTATTGCATTTCGATTTTTATCATACTTTTGACCCTTTTATCTGAACGAAAGGATTGTGTTCCCACTGTGTTGATGTATGCCTGTTTCGTTGTGCTCACAATGAACACGCACATAGCATGCACGGTGAACATAGTATTCCGCATTAAGACGAAAATGCTGAGTGCTGAATATCCGCATCATACGTGATGGGATTTTACGGCTCCACCCAAACCGATCGGATGATACGGCGCCAAAACAGAAGGCCCGGGACCGGGGGTTCCCCCTACTCTGATCGATAAATTCCACACAATTAGACAGTAGTACACAGCGCCCGGCCTTGTTACGCAGTTGGGCAGCACTGCAGAGTCACCAAAGACTACAATATCTAT
>KB293648.1:3923-25676 GCA_000328365.1 Capitella teleta | reverse complement strand
ACATGGATGACTGAACACTCACTTCGTCTAAATTCGTCAAAAACTGAGTTCATTGTATTTGATTGCAAGCAGCGCCCTATATTGACCGTGACCTCCACGTTGGCAACAACAGAATACCAGCCACAGATTCAGTCAAAAACATTGGATTTGTGATTGACTGTTGTCTGACTTTAAAATACCAAGTCAACCAAGTGTGCCGTGCCTCCTACTTTCAGATCTGGCAGTTGTCAAGAATCAAGCAATGTATCGACAAAAAAAAAAAGAGAAGAAAAACTCTTGCTACGCTTGTGCACTGCCTCATCACCACGCGCATTGATTACTGCAACTCATTCTCTGTCACGCATGTCGTTAGGACACAAACTCACAGTTATATAGACCATTCATTATTTGTGTTCAAACCGGGCAAACATTAATCGTAAGAACCTCATAAAAGCATTTTAATTTGCCTTTTATTCCCAATCGACCAGTTTGATCAAAACGTTTCAGATAAAACGTTTGCTATTTACTGAACGGGGATGGCGTCATGTTAAACTACGGATTGTGACTAAAACGCGGAGCCATATAAAGTGCGGATTTCTGGTGAAATTAAGTACTGACAGTATTCCTGTACACCACTGATTAATGTGTGTTGTTGTTGTTTGCGTGTTCCATGATTCCTTTGTTAGGATTCTTGTTGTTTGATTTATGAGTGATAGAACTGTTTTTCACTAGACATGCGTCATACTACATATCATTAGTACTATAATTGTAATTTTCGACTGGGTACATACATTCAGACTGTTTGATGTTTTACTATGTGTCCTTGCATCTTTTATTTATTTATATTCATAGAATGCTGTCACCTAACGCCAAAATTTCAGTTCAAATACTTGTTCATTCTGGAGTAAACAAAACATTGAATGCAACCATTTGTGCGTAATGTTCTTTAGTCAAGTCAAATACACAATGGCAGCTCGATCAATGAGACACGCACGTCCTGCAAATGCAATGACATTCAACTTGTATTTAAATATTCCCACACCATACACTCCTTTAGTTAAAGAGGACCTCTGTTCATTTTGGAACCTTTTTAGATTTAGGTAGGCTTTATTGGGTGACGAGAAACAATTTTCGAAAAATTTGGCCAACTGTGAATGATATTTAAGACAAATTAAAATACGAATTTCCTGCTCAAGCAGAATAGCTTGAAACGAGATGAGTGCGAAATTTCTTTTATGAGAAATGCTGAAAGATCAGTTCACTCGACGGCTCCCATGGTTAACAATAGGAGAAATACTTTTGTGCCGTCACAACGATATGAAATCGAACGCGAGAAGAAAGCGAGATTTTAAACCTCTCAAATTCAATGTATTTAGGAATTAGCCCAGAGCAAGCCTATTGTCTAAAAATATGTCAGTCAAAACGCGTATTTGTGTTTTGGAGTGAATCCTCTATCATCCGTTAAAGGGAGGGAGAACTGGTTAAAAATGGACTTTGAGTCGTTATTTGATGCACCAAAAATGATTCCTATGCCTGGCCCACACAAGGAATATCATCGCTAACGAGATATATTGCTAATTAGGCGTGACGTCAGAAGCTGTGATGACACACCGAGTTCCCCATCTTTTACAATGGGCCTCGTCATATCAGCGGTCCTGTGACTAAACCCCTGGATATTTTTTTATTTTATTTTTGGTTATTTTATATTGTTTTTTTTTTTTTTTTTTTTTGGAAATATATAGAATAACCATTTTGCCACCAGTCAGGCAAACAAAAGAATATTTCTCGCTATTTTTCTTATTTTAACAAGCGATTTTCTAGGACACCATGGTTTCTCATCCTGAAACAGTAAACAGGTCAGTCAGAGTGCACCACGCATGCGCAATACTGACGCTTTCGTTTCGTAAACAACAAAGATGTCCTTTTATGGCGAAGATGGTCTGCTCTGATTGGCTGAAATCGATAGCTTAATTCACGAGGGCAACGGGAAAAATCACGGCAAGCCCTCTGCTGACGTTTGCCTCCTATACTTTGCAATGGAAGCCATTCTCCCATAGGCCCAACGTTAACCCCGATATTCGGAATGCATTATTTCCTTACGCTTGCATCCATGCATGGTGTTTTTGGCACAGAATGCTATCAATTGGTGCTATGAGTCAATAGAACATCAAATAAAATTAAGTTCCCCGTCCCTTTAATGGTTCAAAACAACCAGAGGTCCTCTTTAAGTTCATCAATAGTTCGCAATCGATTTAAATGTGCAATCGAGGATGTTTATTGACTCAATAAGACACATGATTGAGTATGAACAATGGAAGGCAACTGAGTAACGATTGTGAAGTGAATATAAGAGAAGATGGGCATTGCAAAATGCACATTGCTAATGGGCGTACATATAAAGGACTACGGCAGCTACGTTGCTATCAGTTCACGAGGTGACTCAGATACGTGTCGACATGACTGAGCTCAGTTCGAATGGTGATACCAAGAAATCTAATACTTTGGCTTGGCAAGAAAATACTAAGGTAATTAAAATATTGCTTTTATGAAATTAATTGCCCTCTGTATGCTTTAGGATTCAGATGGAATCGAGATTTCAGAAAAGAAGGCTCATTTTGCAGGATATGCTGCCAACGCTACAATTCATGGTTTGCGAAACACAGTCGATCCTACAATTGGCAGAGTCAGCCGGTAGGAATACCACAAATAGAGTGATGCATTATTGTAACCATATCTATTTAGGATACTCTGGGTTCTTCTCCTGGTTGGTTTTGCTGGGTATTTAATCCTTACAATCATCTTTCGAGTCCAGAAGTACATCACTTACCCTGTCACCAGCAAAATGCAGATGATTGAAACAGATTCCATAGCACTGCCTGCTATGACTATTTGCAACATGAACTTGATAAAAAAGTCCTATGCAGACAATGATGAATATATTAAAAATCTGTTTTTAGCCTTGAATAATCTGACAACTAGTAGGTCTAATCTAAATTTATCGGATCCTAAAGTTGCGGAGAAGGTTGATGCAGAATACGGATTTCACAACCTGTTCTCTGACGGTGGATATCAGCTAAAGGACATGCTTTTTGATTGTTTTTGGAAGTCAAGGTCGGTCAACTGTAGTGACTATTTCACTACCGTCACGACACCAATGGGCAATTGTTTCACATTTCAATCGATGGAAATCATTGAGAAGAAAGGTCGTTTGGTCTCCTCACAAGCAGGAGTTGACCAAGGATTCATAGTGATTGTAAACATTTCACAAGATGAATATTTTTATCAAATGTATAGCTACTCAGCTGGAATTCGAGTAAGCTTGTAATCATTAAAAAATCCCTGTATTGTAGAAACAATTGCCAGATTTTAGTGCATGATCCCCGAGACTGGCCGCTGATTGATAGTCTTGGTATGGCAATTTCACCAGGAACAGAAACTTTTCTGTCTGTCAGTGAAACCAGGGTATGTTAAACATGTAATCCAGATTCTCTTTTAGCTGGTGCTGATTTTCAGGTGAAGAGAATGCCTCCTCCATACGGCAACAATACCTGCATTGATGTGACCGACCCAAACTTTCGGAATCCCTTGAAGTATTTTGACGAGTACACTAAATCAGCCTGCATCGAAAATTGCCTCGTCGACTTCTTGATCTTGTATTGTCAATGCATACCTCACACAACCATCATGAAGAGTACATCGGCAACTTTTTCATTGATTTAATCCTGTTTAATCATTCATTTTATTTTCAAAATACAGATTCGTCTGTTCCAATTTGTAGTTTTGCGAGCTATAACGGCTGTGTTCGGAAAATGGAGTGTAAGTGCTCAACTTTAGGCCGTTCTCTCTTTGTCAGCACAAAACGTAAAATCACTCAGCCTCAAATCGCTTATCTTCACCAGTATGCACTGTACTATGACTATAGACTACTCAAATTCATGACATCATTGTTAGAATTCTTATAATTGCTGAAGTCTGCTCTTGCATTTGCATCTCTTTCTCTTTTACCATTTCTAGACCTTTACAAGACAAATAATGAACACTTGATGAAGTGCAACTGTCGGGACCTATGCACCAAGACGTCTTATCAAGTCACAAGATCAGAAGCGTATTTTCCCTCAGAGAGACGAACTGAAGAATTGTCGGCTCTATACGGATATCCAGATAACTTTTCAGCATTTATGAGGTAGGCAATTTAACTGTCCAAAATCCTGTCATTATTAGTTAGCATACCATTTATATGAATGCATTCTGATCAATAACGTTTATTGTTGGTCTGCAGGCAAAACTTCTTGGTACTTACCCTGTACATAAGTGAGATGAATTACAATGTATATGAAGAAAGTGCAGCATATAGCATCGGAGATTTTCAGTGTGAGTATAAGTTTTAATTTGTGTTGTTTGTTATTGGTTAAAATCCAACATCCACCAAAACATGAAACCCCCAAACGGTCCTGCATCATCCATAATCCGATACCAGAACTGACATCAAACAGTAAGATTCCAAATCCTCAAAAAGTGAAGAAATTGCCTCAAAATATGCTCAGTTGCTCTGTTCAAAATCTCATTCGAAATCAAAGTTATCTTAATGAGAGTATACTTTAATTATCTTAACTTAAAGAGATGGGGAACTGAATTTTAAGTGATGTTCTATTACCCATAGCATCAATTGATAGCATTCCGTGCCAAGAACACCATGCCTGGATGCAAGTCAGTGAGTGATGGCCTTTTACGGCTCCACCCAACCCATTCGGGTGATACGGCACCAGCCTGGATGCAAGCGTAAGGAAATAATGCATTCCGAATATCGGGGTTAGCATTGGGTCTATGGGAGAATGGCTTCCATTGCAAAGTATAGGAGGCAAACGTCAGCTGAGGGCTTGCCGTGATTGGTCCCGTTCCACTAGTAAAGCTATCGATTTCAGCCAATCAGAGTAGACCATCTTCGCCATAAAAGGACATCTTTGTTGTTTACGAAACGAAAGCGTCAGTATTGCGCATGCGTGGTGCACTCTGGCTGACCTTTTTACTGTTTCAGGATGAGAAACCATGGTTGGTGTCCTAGAAAATTGCTTTTTAAAAGAAGAAAAATAGCGAAATATTTTTTTCTCGCGCCTGACTGGTGGCAAAATGATTATTCTATCTATTTCCAAAAAAAAAAAACCACCAAAAAAACATATCCTGTCGCAAGACACGCTGATATGACGAGGCCTATTGTAAAATGTGGGGAACTCGGTGTGTCATCACAGCTCCTGACGTCACGCCGGATTAGCAATATATCTCTCGCAAAATCGTTAGCAATGAGCCAGGCATAGGAATCATTTTTGGTGCATCAAATAACGACTCAAAGTCCATTTTTAACCAGTTCTCTTTAACTTTAACTACCTTATTTTCAGCTGATGTTGGTGGCAATCTGGGCCTCTCTCTCGGGGCGAGCTTCTTGAGTTTGGCTGAACTGATCGAATATTTCATTTTTGTGATTTTCAATTCAGCCACCAATATCTCCCGAGTGAAACCAATATCAAGATCCGTGGCAAATTAACAGCAATATAATTAACTGATATTCACAATTTACTTCATTGTTACTTTCAATGTCTTTCGCGACAGCGCAAAATGATTTCTCGTTTCTGCTATGTTTTGTTGTTGCGGTTGTTGTACAATTTTTTGTGGATATTATTCATGCCTTGCCCATAAAATTTGATGGGTGTTTTGCGCAACATTGTTGATACTGTTGATACTGTTGATACTTATTTTATCTTTATCTTGTACTCTGTGATGGTGTAATTTTACATGTTTATAGTATGCATATAAATGTATATTGTTGGTTTCTGCTCGACATTTTTCAAATGAGTTGCAAACTGAAAATGTTTTTGAGCTCTGAACAACCTCTAAAAAGCACACAATAATTGAGGACCATTTTTGTTCTTTACAAGAAACTTTTTGATGCATTATATTTTGTTGATTGATATGATACATGTCTTGAAAAGGAACCCTGATTGTTTTGAACTAGTAATGGCTGATAGAGGATACAACTCAAAAAACGAATACGTTTTTTGACTGACATATTTTCAGATATTGCGCTTCATATGGGCTATATATTACATACATCGAATTGGAGAGGTTCAATTTCTTGCATTTTTCCGTCGAGCTGTTGTGTGAGCAGATATTTCAGCTGTTCTCATAAACAAAATATTGCATGGGCTCATCTCGTTCCAAGCTATTCTCTCTGAGTCAGAAACATCATATTTTAATGTGCCTTTAATTTTTTTCATAGCTGACTGAATTTTCTCAAAGTTGGCTTATCGTCACCCACAAAAGCCCATATTATTGATCTAAAATGGTCTGAAATGAACAGACTTTCTCTTTAATCCTAATGGTCGAATTATGTGTGTGTTGCAATATAGTAACAAAATATATGGTAACAAAAAAATTTCACAGCACTTAACGAGATATATAAAACAAATGAAATTAAAATACAGAAGTAAAACAGGATATGCCTAGAGTAAAAAAAAAAAAAAAATGCAGGATCAATCATTGAGTAATAAAGTAGACATTGAAGAGATGCGTTTTCATTTTTTTCTTAAATTTTTTCTTTAAAGCATCGGGAGATCATTCCACAGAGTAGCACCATGCTGGTTGGCACTTTGACTGCTTGCATGACGTTGCTTTCGAGGTTCTTGTAACACTGGTGCACTAGCTAATATTATTCGCCTGAGCGATCTGAAGAGTGCAATTGTGATCAAGTCAACGAGAGCAGATTTAAAGGACTATAATGATCAGCTGATACCCGTTAAAGGATAATGCGTTTATGATATTTCATACAAGGTCCGAGTATATCAACTTAAATTCTTTGTGCTCGACGAACGAAACTGACAACCTATTTTGGGCCGAGCGGCATGTGAATTACTTGGTCTGGTTATACGAGTGCATTCGGTGCAATAAGAAGCGGAAGAGATTTTTTGAAGAATACAAGGAGCTGTTCCAGGGACTTTCTGCTTTGCCAGAAAAGCATTCCATCGACACTGATGAGTGTCTCACCTACAGCAACCACCTGTCGCAAAGTACTATTTGCACTTTGCGAACCAACGCCGTGGGTGAGCGCTATTGTGATTGTGAAGAAGAAATCAAGCAAGCTTAGAGTATGCATTGACCCTCGACCACTAAAGAAGGCGATTCGGCGACAGCACTTCCAGATGGCAACAAGAGAAGAGATGATCGCCCAGCTCGCGGGAGCGAAATATTTATCCAAGTTAGACGCCGCCCAAGGATTTTGGCAGCTCAAACTTGACGATCCAAGCAGCAAGCTCTGCACATTATTATATCACCCCCTTCAGCCGGTATCGTTATAAGCGATTGCCATTTGGAATTTCGTCCGCCCCAGAGGTATCTGAGGTATACCACAAAACTGTAAACCATAATATTCGAAGGACTCGATGGCGTCAGTACATTTGCTGACGACGTTATTGTGTGGCGCAAAACGCGGGAACAACATGAAAGCAATTTAAGAGCAGCACTGGACCAAATCAAAGTGAATAATTTGAGGCTCAACCGAGATAAATGTGAGTTGCTGTGCAAAGAACTTACCTTCATCGGCAATCGCGTAAGCGCCAATGACGTAAAGGTGGACCCTGAGAAAATTAAAAGTATTCAAGACATGAAGGAGCCAGGGAACAAGAAAGAACTCTAGAGGTTTCTTGGGATGACCAACTATTTAATGAAATGGATTCCGAATTGCGCGTCAAAGACAGCACCTTTGCGAGAACTACTACTCCAAAAGAATGAGTGGTCTTGGGAGGATCAACAGCAAATAGCATTCGACACGTTGAAAATAGACTTGACATCAGCACCAGTCCTACAGTATTTCGACCCTAATGGACAAGTAAAAGTCTCATCGGATGCCAGCAGCTTTGAATTTGGTTTTGTTTCTGCTGCAGGCTCCGAACCTGTTGCATATGGATCACGCTCATTGACAGATGCCGAGAAGAATTGGGCTCAAATCGAGAAAGTGCTCTTGTGAACGCTTCCACCAGTACGTATATGGGCGTCGATTCTGTGCAGAAACAGACCACAAATCGTTATTGGGTGTCCTCAGGAAACCACTGAGTGACTGCAGTCTCCGCATTCAACGCCTACGCCTACAGCTCCAGACGTATGACTTTGATTTGACTTACACTCCAGACAAGCTCATGCATGTTGCAGATACCTTGTCTCGATGCACTACCAGTGATAGTATTTGCAGACCAGTCGAAGAGGATGTCAATCTTCACGTGACTTTAACCCAGGATTGCCTACCGTTGTCAGAGGATCGTCTGAACGAACTGCAAGAAGCATGCAAGACAGACTCTGAAATCAGACAACTGATCAAGTACATCATTAAAAAATGCCCTGAAGCAAGGAGTCAATGCGAGCCAGGCGTGCATCAATTTTGGAACATCCGACATGAGCTGTCAGTGGCTGCAGCATTGGTGTTCCGAGGCTCGCGAGTTGTCATTCCCAAGCAGCTACAACCCAAGTTTTTGGTGAATATCCATGTGGGGCATATGGGTATCGACAAGTGCCGGCGAAGAGCTCGCCAAGCAGTTTACTGGCCAAAGTTGAACAAAGATGTGGAGAAGATTGTAAAAAGGTGCAATCAATATAAGGTACAGTGCCTCCCAGCAAAGAGAACCTTTGCAGCCTCATCAAGTGCCCACTCGACCGTTCCAGAAGGTTGGGATGTATCTGTGCTCCTTGAACGGCCACAATTACCTAGTGATTGTTGACTACTACCCGTGCTACCCAGAGGTGTTTGCCATGCCTACAACGACTGCTGGTGCTGTGATAAAAATTATGAAACAAACATTTGCCCGGTTCGGAATTCCCACCTTTGTATGTTCTCACAATGGACAACAATTCCTGAACGCACAAATGCAGAACTTTGCTCAAGAATGGGGGTTTGAGCATGTGACCTATAGCACCAAATAGCACAGTGGGTTAAACCGCTGTCTGCAATTCTATGCCGACTGTGGGGATCGAGGTCCCGGGTTCGAGACCCGATCAGGCCACGGGCGTTATGATTGTGAATTACAATTGTAATTTTTCGGTGACTCAGCAGTGCTGCCCAACTGCGTAACAAGGCCGGGCGCTGTGTACTACTGTCTATGGTGGTATGCAGGATAAAGAACCCCTGGGATTTATCGATAAGAGTAGGGGGAAACCCCGGTCCTGGGCCTTTTCTTCTGGCGCCCGTATCACCCAAATGGGTTGGGTGGAGCCGTAAAACCCCATCATTCACTCACTCCTTCGCAACTTCTGATGGGGCGTCACCTCAATGAACCTCTATTCGCCCACCGATTTGCCCTGAACAAGGACGATTGCGATGCTGATGTCGATGTCAACGCCAAACTGAAAAGTCGAGAGCTCCAAGAGGCTAATTTCAACTGCCAATGTAGACCGCTGACAGATTTTCCGGTAGAAACGCCAGTGAGAATCCAGGACCAAGCCAGTAAGGATTGGGGCACCAAGGCCATTGTCACCGATCATGTGGGCCTTCGCAGCTACCAACTAAAGAGCAACGAGGGTTCTCTGCAGCAGCAAAAGGGAAAACCAGTTGCACATCAAAGCCAATGCAGAGTGCGATGCATCGGCAGAAGCTGATGCACAGCCTGCAATTGACCAGCCGTTACAGCCACCAGCGACAGCTGTAGATTCGCCACCGCCGCCACGACGCTCAACCCGGGTGACAAGAGAACTTTAGACTTGAATATTTATAAAATTAATGTGTATTTTGTATTTATTCTGTACGGTTTTTCTGTTTTTTTTTTGGTTTTTTTTGTTTTTTGTTTGTTTTTGTTTTTGTTTTGTTTTTTGCATATTTTGTGTATTTTGTTTACGTGTATACTTCTTTCAAATTTTTCAGAATTATTATTGTTGAAAAAAAAAAGAGGAACATGTGACATGATCTAAATGAGTTAATCGTGATGAGCTCAATAAAGGACGCTGCTGCAGATCGCTCGGGGCAGTTGTGACTCAATCATCGTGTTGTGATGTGTTGTGTCGTGCAGTGTCGTGTTGTGGCCTGTCGTGTTGTGTTGTGTTGTTGCCGAACAGAACAATAACAACCTGTCAGGAGGCCGTTATGATAGTCCTGACAGGAAGTAATGGTGGCGTTCACAACTTTGGCGCATATGTCTTGGTCCATCACATTTCTGACTGCTGATTCGTCGCAGTTGGCAGTAGCCTGATCTAACAGTGTTGGTCACTTGCTTCTCCATATGCAGGTATCCACTCAACCAGCATCCAAGGTCCCTGATCTCTTTTGATGGCTTGATGTTACTTTTGCTGATTCTGATGCTGATGTTCTCAATTCTGTCAGTATGGATTTTCGAGGCAAACACAACCGCTTCTGTCTATGACTTATTCAGCTTGAGATGATTCTTGGCCATCCACATGCGTAGTTCCTCCAGGCATTCCTACATCTTTTTTAGGTCTTCTTTCGTCGACCCTTGCCAATTCCCTTCCCGTAGTCTCAGTCTCTTGTACAGCTGTGTATCATCAGCATAATGATGACGCAAGACTCCATGCTTCTCCATGAATTTTCACAGGGACAGTGCATAGGTCAAGAACAGCAGAGGACCAAACACCGATCCTTGTGGTACTCCAGTGGGGAGCTTCACAGGCAGTGCGACTGAAGATCCGATTTTACATCTCTGTGAATGGTCTTCGAGATACGACTTGATCCATTTCAGGGCTGTTCGGCTTGTTCCTCCTAAGTCAATCATTTTTTCCAGTCTCTTGAAGAGCAGTTCATGATTGATCGTATCAAATGCAACACTGAGGTCCAACAACACGAGTACTGCACCATCTCCATTGTTCAAAATCCGGTCAATGTCGTTCCTAACGCAGAGCACCGCACTTTCGGTTGAGTGAGCTTTTCGATAGGCTGACTGCAATGAATCCATGATTCCATTGGCTTCCAGGTGGTCAGTCAGCTCACTTGACACTGCACGTTTCAGTACTTTACACAGAAAAGACAAGTTCGATATTGGTTTAGAGTTGCTTAAAATGCTCTGGTCTGCTCATTCCTTCTTTAATGTTGGCCAGACATTTGAAGTCTCTTGGCACACTTCCAGATGTCATGGACATGTTGATGATTTTCGTGATAACTGAGATGAGACACCTCAGTACACATTCCTTCTTCATCAACCAAGTTGGTATTGGATCCAGTGGTCAGGTCTTCGTTGGAGACTCCGTTTGTCAGGGTCCAAATATCTTCTTGTAAAAGCAAGTTAAAATCGTCAAAACTTATTGGTGAAGATGTGTCATATTGAACAAAGTTATGAGTGTTCGTGACTGGGTGTTCCCCTGCAAATGATGCTCGAATTCTGTCTATTTTTGTTTTGAAGAATTGACTGAATCCATCCACACGTTTTGAGTTGTCCTCGTTTTCTCTACCAAGATTCATTGGTGTAAGAAGCCCAGTTAGAAGTTTAAACGTTTCTTTTGCAGTTGCTTCAGCAAATGTCCAATAAACTAATTGCTTTTTCTTTTGTTTAATCAACTGCACCACTTCTTTTGACTGTTCCTCAAACATTTCTTTGTGCACTTGGAGCTCTGTCTTCTTGTATTTCCGTTCTCGTTTTCTGCGTTTTTATCTGGCTTCATGGATTTCAGCATCATACCACTTTTTGGGATTGCCTGGCTTCAGCGTTATTTACTTCAGAGGTGCGTAGATGTCTAGCACAATCTTGATGCCACCATCGTATCCTTTGATCACTTCATCATGATCTTGGATCTGCACCACGCTCTCCATTTCTCTCTGGAGGTCACGCCAAAAGGCGTCTATGTTGATGCTGCTGAATTTCCGACAATTGTGGAGAACCTTCTTTTGGCGGGTGATCTTGCGACAGTCTCATCTTTGCGGTAACAAGGAAGTGGTCTGAAAGCACAGTACCCTTAACTAAGATATCATCGATCCTTTAATTGCATCATTTGCCCTTTCCCTCTCGTCCGTATCTATTTTAATTAGCTCATCCTTCCTTAACGTCTTGATATCTATGGTTCAATATGTCTTTAATGAGCTATAATGGGGTGTCCAGAGGGAACAGGGGTTTCTATCAAATGCCGTTTCAAAATGGAACCACAATTTCCCTTGTGTGGCTTAATCACCTTAATGCGATATCCTGTCACAATACATCTGTCCAGTTTCTCTTAAAGACTCGTTATTTCGGATTTTTTTTCACAGATATTTCACATAGACTTTTTCATCAAATATATTTTACAGATCGTCGGTCGAATCGCCATCCGAATGCAAGTGTTGATGTTGATAATATCATAATTTACAATTATAATAAAAAATACAAAAATCTTCAGCTCGATGACACGTTTCCAGTGGACACAGTTGCGAACCTCAATATTCAAGTCGTCCCTAGGAAGAGTAGGTCTCCAGGTAACCTGGGTCTGTGTCTAAAGACTAAGTCTGCCAGGGCGGCATCCAAGTGCAAGCTGAGCAGCACCCGGCCACGGTAGCTGACCCATCCAATCCGATTCTGTGAGGTGTACTTGCAGGGTTGCTTTCAAGGTGCGGTGCATCCGTTCTACCATGCCGTTGGCCTGTGGGTGGTAGACAGTGATCCGATGCAACTTGGCCCCCAGGGACGTAGCTAACTCGTTCCATAGGTTAGAGGTAAATTGCCTCGATTGCTGGTGATATCTGTGAGCACCCTGTAACGTGACACCCAGTCTTGCAGGAAGGTCTGTGCGCATTCCTCGGCTGTGATACTTTTCATTGGCAGTGCCTCCAGCCAGCGGGAGTGTCGGTTGATCACCGTGAACAGATAGGACTACCCTCGTGACAATAGTAAGGGACCAACGATGTCCACATGTTCTTGGTTAAAGGGCGTTGATGTGACTGGGATGCAGATTACTGGGGCCTTGATATGCACGTGGATTTTTGCGAGCTGACAGGCCGTGCAAGCACGACACCACTCTGCAACATCCTCTGCGTGCGATGCCACACAAAGCGATGAGAATGAGTTTCAGTGATCCTTGCACCACAGGGTGACTTAGTCTGTGTAGTTTGTCAACACCTTGCGTTGCAGGTTTCGAGGTACCACAGGTTAGGGGTTTCCTGAGGAGACGTCGCACATAATGCTGGTGCAATGCTCTTTGAACTGTATACTGCAGCGTTGCAGGCCGGTGATGGCGGTCCTTAGTTCATACACTTCTTGCCACTCATGTTGGGCTTCCGCAATCTCATCATGGCTGAGAGCAAGAGTGACTATGTCCAGAGGCGCCCTGGACAGTGCATCGGCCACTACGTAGCTGCTGCACCATCAATGTTGTACGTCAGTCACCATCTCGAAGATCACTGCCAAATGTTGCTGTTGCCTCGATGCCCACGGATCTCTAGTTTTCTTCCAGGCAAGCATCAAGGGCTGATGATTAGTGACGAGAACACACACACTCTCTCTCCTCAATGGCGTGCTGGAAGTGCCTGATTGCCAAGTAGGATGCCAGTAGCACCCTATCAAAGGTTCAGTACAGGCGCTCGGGTGGTCTGAGGGGCCTGCTGAAGAAACCCAGTGGAACCCAGCAATTCTTTGCCACAGCTCCAGGGAGGCTTCAACGTTGACGTCCGAGACATCTGTACAGAGCACCGGAGGCGGGTCTTTGATGGGGTGAGCCAGGGTGGCAGTGTTGGCTAGCAGTGACTTGGCTGATGTGAAGATGTCCTGGGTGACGTCCAACCAAGGGATGGCAGCAGTGCTCGGCTTAGCACAGGCTAGGTCATGTAGAGTAGAGTTCAGAAGCAGTGTTGGGTATGAACATCGTGCATCATGTCCAAGACGGTGCAAAGACGACGCAGCGTCTCTGGTAAGGGGAAATCCTAGATTGCTCTGATGGTGGTCGACTGGGGCTGGGTTCCAGTAGCATCCACTCGATGTCCTAAGAAGTCCAAGCTTGACTTTGCGAATTCGCACTTGTTGGGACGAAGCAGAAGACCATTGTCCAGCAGGCGCTGTAGTACTGCCTGGAGTTGCATCAAGTGTTTGTTGGTGCATGTTTGCTGAACTCACAACGATGTAATCCATGCAGACCTTGACCTCTTTTAAGCCACGGAGACTCGAATTATTGAGTCTTTGGAAGGACTGGCTGGCATTACGATGACCCAACGGCATCCTTAGTAACTCCCACAATCCAAACAGCGTTGTCACTGCGGTCTTGCCGATGTCCTCGGGGGCCACGGGAATCTTATGATATCCGTGGACAAGATATAGTTTGCTGAACACTGTGGTGCCATGAAGTTGCGCTGAGAAGTCGCGGATGTGCTGAATGGGGTATTGGTCCGGCTCTATTGCTGCGTTGAGTCTCCTGTAGTCCCCGCACGGGCGCCATTCTCCATTAGTCTTCTTCAGAAGGTGTAGAGGTGAAGACCAGGCACTGTCTGAGGGACGAATGATACCCATGCGGTGGAGATTCTCAAACTTTTGTTTGGCGACGAAGAGTTTCTCCGAGTTCGGCCAGCGCGGTCTGGCGAGTAAGTTGAGTAGGTTGTGCCAATGTAGAAAGTCCGCGGGCTGCAAGGGTTTACGATCACCCATGTCAGATACTGCTAGTAGGCGCTTTCCTCTCTCTGCTTCAGTCGGCTCAAACGCCTGGAGTATGAAATCTTTGAAGACTTTATACTTAGTATCACCAGCTAGCGGGTCTTACAGGACGGATGTGGCTTGCTGTGCAACACAGCCACCACGTGATAGTACTTGGTACGTATCGTCTGCAACGATGCCTTACAGCACGAATTGTGCCACAGCCTGGAAAAACCAAGCGACAGATCCGGAACACTAAAAGCTAGGCAACTTAATTGCCACACATTTGAATGCCTCATTCAGGCGTTAGTAACAACACGGCTAGACTACTGCAATGCCATCCTTAGTGGAATTAGCTAACATTTAAAAATGAAATTACAACGTGTTCAAAATGCCAGTGCAAGGGTTTTAGTTGGTAATAATAAAAAGTATGACTCAATAACGCCAACACTAAAACTGTTAAACTGGCTACCAGTGGAGAAGCATATTGATTTTAAAATTATGGTTTTAACTTTTAAATGCATTCATGGCTTGGCTTCACTTTATCTGTGTGAACTTTTAAAATACTACACCTCCAACAGTGTTATTACTCTGCGAACTGCTCATCAGTCGCTTCTTAATGTACCTTTTACCAGATCAAATTTTATCCAAACCAATGCTTTTAGTTACGTTGGACCTCGTCTTTTCAATCAACTGTCTTTTTAACATTAGATCATCAACTTTGATTAGCACTTTTAAATCTCGTTTAAGGACACACCTTATAATTTGTTTTTGTTTTTTTACCTTGTATTATGTATTTTATTAATTACCTTTTACCAATGTTTGAGCGTTTAGAGTACATTTTTATGTTGAATTTACGCTGTATAAAATAAATTATTATTATTATTATTATTATTAACTGACACTGCGGTTGCTACAGAGACAGCGGTGGTGGCAGCAGTAGCTTCGGGCATGTCTGGGTTGTAAAAACGACAAGACGCAAGTCAATTGAGGTCAATTGAATCATCCTTCCATATTGAATAGCATGTACTCAATTGCAGACCAAGTTACAGAGCTCCTAAAAGTGCGAGAGCGACTGCTTGATGTGGAGGGGTTCACGACTGAACCTGAAATGCGCTTGACAATGATCTGTGTTGATTAATGCATTTGCTATGTTTGAGCTTCATTCTCATCCCAGTCTTTATCATGTTTTTTTTTTTTTTTTTTTTTTTTTTTTTTTTTTTTATGCTGTTGTTGTTGTCCATATGTGTGTGCCACCAGTGCACGATTAAAGCATTATTATTATTACTACTATTATTATGTAATTCTTGAATCCAGACGGGGGTCCCCTATGAGATCTCTGAGCATATCTGCTCAATCACAGTTCATGTATAACCCGATGAGTTGTTTGTTGAGTGACCGTGAGCATCGTAGTTGCCCAGGGAAAGCCAGTGAAGCGATGCTTGATCTGGTCACTACACTATAATTATTACCAGTATTATGTCGTTGAGGTAATCGTACATGACATGATAAGACATGATGGGATTTTACGGCTCCACTCAAACCATTTGGATGAAACGGCGCCAAAACAGAAGGCACGGGATGGGAGTTTCCCCCCTACTCTTATCGATGAATTTCAAGGGTTCTTTATCCTTCATACCACCATAGACAGTAGTTGTTTACTCTGGGAGACTGGTGCGATTTATGTTATACTAGAAAGCATCGACGTTCAATTGCATTTGTATTATCGCGCACTGCCAAGTTCGGGCGCTTTAGGCATCTTCAAATGAGCTTTTACTCTTTGTTTCGTTACAAGAATAAGGCATTGGTTTCTGTGGAAACAAAAAAAGATATATACAAGGCATTATTATGGCTAAGACACATATGAATGCGTCACTGGCAGGGATTCGAGGTCATCTCTCACACATATTTTGGCATGTCTTCGCTTCGTTGTTGAATAATATTTATATTCCATCGTTGTTGGAGGTAAGGATGTTCCACTAGGATTGAAAATCATTAATTTAAATTTACCTAAGATGGCTCATTCCAATCAGAGTTTTTTCACCTGTATGCGTATTATGCAACATGCATATTAGCTTAGCAGTATTCCAGACTTTCCAGGACTCTCTTTCCACACTCGCACAAGTTGTTTATTCTGGAGTAAACATAACATTGAATGCAACCATTTGGGCGGAATGTTCTTTGGTCTAGTCACAAACACAATTTCTGTTCGATCAATAGGACACACACTTTTGTGCAAATGCGATGACCTTCCAAGTGCAGTCAAATATCCCTACATAGTGCGCCCTTTCAGCTAAGTTCACCAATAGATCGCAATCGATTTGAATGTGCAATCGAGGATGTTTATTGGCTCAACAAAACACATGATACAGTATGAATAATGGAAGACAAACTGAGTAACGTTTGTGAAGTTAATATACGAGGGTGGGCATCGCAAAATGCACATTGTTAATGGGTGTACATAAAAAGGACTACGGCAGCTACGTTGCTATCAGTTCACGAGGTGACTCAGATACGTGTCGACATGACTGAGCTCAGTTGGAATGGTGATACCAGGAAATCTAATACTTTGGCTTGGCAAGAAAATACTAAAGTAATTAAAATATGGCTTTTATGAAATTAATTGCCCTCTGTATGCTTTAGGATTCAGATGGAATTGAGATTTCAGAAAAGAAGGCTCATTTTGCAGGATATGCTGCCAACGCTACAATTCATGGTTTGCGAAACACAGTCGATCCTGCAATTGGCAGAGTCAGACGGTAGGTGCACCACTATAAGTGTGATCTATTATTGTAACCATATCTATTTAGGATACTCTGGGTTCTTCTCCTGATTGGTTTTGCTGGGTATTTAACCCTTACAATCACCTTTCGAGTCCAGAAGTACATCACTTACCCTGTCACCAGCAAAATGCAGATGATTGAAACAGATTCCATAGCACTGCCTGCTATGACCATTTGCAACATCAACCTGATCAGGAAATCGTACGCTGAGAAGGATGAATTTATTGAAAATTTGTTTCTGGCCTTGAATGATTTGACAGAGAGGCACTCTGATCTAGATTTGGAGGATCCCAAAGTGGCACAGAAGGTGGATGCAGAATACGGGTTGCACAACCTATTCCGTGAAGGTGGATATCAACTACAGGACATGATATATAACTGTTTCTGGAAGTCAAGCTTAGTCAAGTGCAGTGACTACTTCACAACCATCACGACACCAATGGGCAATTGTTTCACATTGCAATCGATGGAAGTTATTCAAAAGAAAGGTCAAATGGTCGCCTCGCAAGCAGGGATTGACCAAGGATTCCAGATGACCGTGAACATCTCACAAGATGAATATTATTATCAAAAGTATAGCTACGCAGCTGGAATTCGGGTGAGCTTATAATTATCTTAAATTACCAAAACTGTAGAAACGATTGTCAGGTTTTAGTGCATGATTCCCGAGACTGGCCGCTGATTGAGAGTCTTGGCATGGCCATTTCACCAGGAACAGAAACTTTTCTGTCTGTCAGTGAAACCAGGGTATGTTAAACGTGTAATCCAGATTTTCTTTTAGCTGGTGCTGATTTTCAGGTGAAGAGAATGCCTCCTCCGTATGGCAACAATACCTGCATTGATGTGACCGACCCAAACTTTCGGAATCCCTTGAAGTATTTTGACGAGTACACTAAATCAGCCTGCATCGAAAATTGCCTCGTCGACTTCTTGATCTCGTCTTGTCAATGCATACCTCACACGACAATCATAAAGAGTACATCTGCAACTATACATTGATTTAATCCTGTTTAATTTTTCATTCAAAATACAGATTCGTCTGTTCCAATTTGTAGTTTTGCGAGCTATAACGACTGTGTTCGGAAAATGGAATGTGAGTGCTCAACCTTAGGTGTTTCTCTATTTGTCAACACAAAACGTAAAATCACTCAAGACTCAGCCTCAAATCGCTTAACCTCATCAGTCTGCACTTTACTATGATTATAGACTGCTTATAGCCGCTGCTGTAGTCTGCTCTTGTATTCACATCTCTTTCTCTCATACCATTTCCAGACCTTTACAAGACAAGTAATGAATATTTGATGAAGTGCAACTGTCGGGACCCATGCACCAAGACGTCTTATCAAGTCACAAGATCAGAAGCGTATTTTCCCTCAGAGAGACGAACTGAGGAATTGTCGGCTATATACGGATATCCAGATGACTTTTCTGCATTTATGAGGTAGGCACTTTAAATGTTCAAAATTCTGTCATTATTTTATTCATTTTATTATTTTTGATTATTTTATTAATCCTGTATTCATTTAAATGAATACATTCTGATCAATAACGTTTATTGTTGGTCTGCAGACAAAACTACTTGGTACTTACCATGTACATAAGTGAGATGAATTACAATGTATATGAAGAAAGTGCAGCATATAGCATCGGAGATTTCCAGTGTGAGTATAAGTTTTAATGTGTGCTGTTTGTTATTGGTTCAAACCCACCATCTACCAAAGCATGAATCATGGTCCTGCATCATTGATAATCCGATATCGGCACTGACATCAAACAGTAAAATTCCAAATCCTCAAAAAGTAAAGAAATTGCCTCAAAATAAGCTCAGTTGCTCTGTTCAAAATCTCATTCGAAATCAAAGTTATCTTAATGAGAGTATAATTTAATTATCTTAACTCAATTATCTTATTTTCAGCTGATGTTGGTGGCAATCTGGGCCTCTGTCTCGGGGCGAGCTTCTTGAGTTTGGCTGAACTGATCGAATATTTCATTTTTGTGATTTTCAAATCAGCCACCAATATCTCCCGAGTGAAACCAATATCAAGATCCGTGGCAAATTAACTGCGATATAACTGATATTCACATTTTACTTCATTGTTACTTTCGATATCTTTCGTGACAGCGCAAAATGATTTATTGTTTCTGCTTTGTTTTGTTGTCGCGGTTGATGAATGACAAAAAAAATTAGTTCATGAACTAATGAACACATGCTTGCAAAACTTAGAAATTCAAATCATCCTGAGTATTTGACTTGAGTCAAAAACGTCATATTTTAATTTGTCTTGAATAGTGCTCATAGCTAACCAAATTTCCCAAATCTGGCCTATCGTCACCCACAAAGCCAATGTAATCGATATAAAAAGGTTCTGAAATGAACAGAGGTTCTCTTTAATTCTATTGGTCGAATTTTGCCTTTGTTGCTATATAATAACAAAATAGATCGCCGGAATACCTGAGTAATGAAATAATTAAACAAATATCGTTTAATTTAATTCAAATAGTGATCAATCAACTGCAACACTCATATTGATTAATACATGCGCCACATTCTATCGTTTGTTTGTTCGTATTATACCAATAAAGCATACATCTGAATAATTATGCTGCCTTATCTCTTTAACATAGTGACCTAGATGAGCGCTGGACCAGAATCCATTACGTTCAGCTTGATTATGCGAATAACTGCATTGTTCCTCTTAGTATTGAACTCTCAGCAAGGTTTGGCCAGTATTATAATGCTCAATGGCAGTCATTTTTCCACTCGTTTTGGAAATGACTTTGATCGTTTCATATGAAAAATATAGTTAAATCCCTAATATACGACGAAGCTATGTTTGAGAGAAGATTTGTCCTTTCTTGAATTGTGTTCGTCCAAAAAAGCCATGCATCATCTCACAGTCACTTATTAGAAAAAAAAACCTGTAAACAAATCTCAATCATTTTGCATACGCGGGTGTTGGCCTAGAAGCAACATATTCCCATGACTCAGTTATATATAATGGAATGCGCAACGTTGATGGCGTATCATGACAGAATGGAACACAATACATATCACTAATAGGTCACATACAAGAACGGCAGAACCGATCATGCTGTTATCGGTCCACTATAAATTTGGTGCTATCGGTTCATTAGGTGACTCAGATGCGTGCAGTCATGACTGAACTTAGTTGTAATGGAGATGTCAAACAACTTAGTACTTAGACTCAGCAAGAAAAGAAGAAGATATTATGATATTTGATGATAGTATTTATGCATTGTTGTATTTGCATAATGTCATAGGACTTAAAAGGGATTTCAGAGAAAAGGCGCATTTTTTCAGGATTGCAGTAATATCTTCAAGACTTTGATCGTTATATAGGCTAATCGGATCAACCAATTAACGCCCCTTCAGGGAGTTTACTAATCCAAAGCATCTTGACATGTGATTGGTCATGTTTTGTCACGTGCTACGATGCCCTGCCTTCTTTTAAGCCAATAAGTTTATTGGAATCTACAATATTGAGCCACGCGATACTCTACTGATACAGCCCTGTGCAAACTAAATCACGACTAAGGAAGTTGTGCACTTATATGTTTGCTTTATTATTACTTTAATTTGATATATAAAGCTTATCACTTCCAATGATGGCTAACTCCACTGTTCATATTTACTTCACGACATTACTCGTGAAAGTTTTATCTTCTCATCAAAAGTTTGCAGTGTTAAGATTACGTGGATGCTTCTAACTACTTCACACGATGTTTCATTATAGCATATGTATTTATGATTATATAAACTCTGCCTATGCATATAGACCTTCGGGCAGCGCGTGCACGGGATTGTTTCCATCTCCCAAGAGGCAATCAGCGAATACTGAGAGGTCAGAAGGCCAAGATGCAATTAGCGAATACTGGCGGTCAGAAGATTGCCGAGAACAAAGAACCAAAGAGCAAACGCATCCATCACTGTCAGATAGCAAATACTTGGAAGGCACCGATCTACTGCATTTCCTATTAGAAACACAGGCTGCCCCACATCCATGGTTCTAGTATATAAGACACGAATATTTTCCATGAACACTGATCCTCTACGCCGACACATCTCTACACCTCTCTCACACGTGCTCACTGGTCCCGTACGAACAACACGCCAAGCTACTCCTTTCGGAACTCTATTATTTGTGACACCCTCTTTAGAATATTTTATTGAAGGTAAATTAAAGCCAATATGAAGTGATTGGTTGAGTCTTCGTTATTACGAGCTTGGAGCTTATCATCCAACTAGTGCATAATTGACGTAGCCCTGGAGTCACTACGTCATGCAGTTGATTTAAAGTATGCTTTGTTGATTCTCACACATTGATATGCATTCAAGAGTTCAATTATTGTGAGTAATGCGGCCTCTTGCACACGGGTGAGAACACAAAATGTCTTACAGAGTATAA
>KB293642.1:0-12843 GCA_000328365.1 Capitella teleta | reverse complement strand
TTGAATGATTGAGGCACATCCTGACCATCCCATTCAATGACTGGTGGAGTAACAGTAAGCACAGCGCCTCCTTCTGCCATGTTTTGATAGCTCAGCTGATCCGATGGACTAACCCAAAAAGAGGGGGTGACAGGTTTTGCGAAAACGTGCGTTTTTCCACTGCCGATTCTGTTCGATCCGTTAGATTTTGAACACTTTCCTGGCGTCCTAGATGTTTACGGGATTTTCCGCTGCCACCATGTTATATGCTATATGCATATATGTTAGTTAGTTATGACAAACGAACACAAACGACATGGCGATGTACACACGTGATATTCCAGTAGTACAAAACAAAAACACCAGGAGGGCGACACAATCGCCAGAGATCATAACGCGACAAGAGGGGTGGCGACACAGTCGCCACAGTCATTATGTAACATACAACAGTAGTCACCGTCATCACTGCTCCTGTTGCAAGATTGTAGATGACCCACTCGACGCGCAAAAACCACGGCAAAGGCTGGTCTTCATCTGAGGGTGATTGTGAAACAGCGAGTTTATTCAAATGGTTGAAGTTTGATCTTACAGGGACATTTCTTCCCGTATGAGAATATTCTTGCATAAAACATCAGCGAGATAACAGCTCTTATGATGAGGTCCAGGACGAACCAAAAGAAGGACCAGTTGGTAAAATAGACGAACCATTTGACTGCCTCTGGTTGGGATATGTACCACCAATTACTCCAGACTCCACTCAAGATGATCCATATTGTGAAGTAGGTGGCGGCCAACCATCTCCACACAAGGTACGCTTCTTGGGAAAGACAGCTCCACTGAGAACAGAATCAAGAGTGCACAGTAATAGGTTTTTACTTGTTATTTCTTCTGGCTTTTTCAACTCTGGGATCATGAAAAAACTCGGATTTATGAGCTCGGTGAGAGAACGCTCAACCAGCAGTACTACGATAGCAGAATGACCCTAAAACACCCTCAACTATTTACCTTGTTTAGCTCAGTGGTATAGAGCGTTGGACTTACAATCCAAAGGTAAGAGATTCGAACTCTCTGGGTGAGTACATACCTAAGTACAGTATCTCAGGTTGGGGCTTGAAGTGGGGACCTTGTAAGTTATAACTTATAACCAATCGAATAAAAATATTCGTGGTTTATGGGAAGCGCTTTGAGCACGTTTGGGGGCAGTGTGCTGCATGCATACAAACTTAAAAGAGTATGCCTCGAATCTTCAGTGAACCGAGCCGAGTCACTTTTACATGTATTCATAGTTTGTGATGCCCACTAAAATTAGTTTGTGCATCTAAATTGAACTAATTATAGCCACTCAATAAATACGATTATCCAGGTTTAATTGTGCACCTCGGACTATGCCGATGCGTCTACATAACATTACTATATAATTGAACGCTGAGTTTCAATGGAATGTATTGTCAAGGGTGTGCTTGAAAGTGGTGTAATGCATGCAGCATACATTGTACGTTTGTAGGATTACACATGTGGGGCAAATACTGCCACGAAATAAAATAGTGATATCGTATAATAATCCGTGTACAATGCTAGGAATGATGAATTAATTGACATATAAACGTTTTTAAATTTGCAAATCAATTTACTGATAAATGTAAACAATATGCTTGCAACATTATTGGCTAATTTGAAGTATCAGGGGTATTGTTAACATGCAATGGTTGCACGGAATTAAAATTTTTTAATGATAAAATCTAATAATATAAATAAAATGATAAAACTTTGAAGCAATTCGATGTAACACCAACCTGAGCACTGACAAATTTCTTGGCACTTTCATTGGATAATCTAAAACTAGCTGCACAACAATCCTCTTTGGCCACCACCATCTTGTAAACAGCCTTGATTGCCTCGATCCTCTCTAATAATAATTGTGAGCATTCAAGGGTTTCAAGAAGCCTGAAATATGGATTTATCTGAGGTCAAATGAGGTGGCGGGCACGCGCACAGCAACTTCACTCGAAGAGTAATTGGAACAACTGTCCACGCATTGCTGCGCATTTAACGGGCGCATTCAATTTAACAAGCAGAGCGTTGCGAGGGATACTTTTTGCAGTCATCTTCGCTGCAAACTGGGCGTTTTGAGTTGACGCAATGAGGACGATGTTTATCGTATTTGTATAAGATAAATCTTGTTGTGTGGAAACGTGAATATCGTTACGTGATCTCGTGCAATTAGATACCGAATGACACCCGCTCTCGTAATCTTGTTTCATATTGAATCTAATCGCTACATGCAGGTCCTCAATTACTGTCCATTAGTTTCCTCTTGGTGCGTTCGCATTCTACCTCCCATAAACCGGTCGCGGAGCCATATATGAAATAGCCGTCTTGCTGCTATCGCTCACTTGTGTTCCTTTCTGCTACGCGCTCACACGCTCAGCACAGCTCTGCGCTTTCTTGTTCCGTGTCGGACCACGTGTTAGATTATACGGGATGGCAACTAAGGAGCCTTGAAATTAAAAACCTCAATAAAGTTGGATACGCTAATGTATGCTCAGGATGCATCGTCACGGGATGAGAGCGAATGCTTATTTATTAACACCATGTGAAAAAAAAAAAACAACAAAAAACAAAAAACAAAAAAAAAAACAAACAAACAAACAGAAAAATGAAAAAAAAAACAAACGAAAAAAAGGGGGGAAAGGCACGAAAGAAAAACCAATAAATTAAATTGAGTGAAACAGTTTTTTTATTACATTGTGAGAGTACTGAATGCATATTATATATTACAGGGTAATTATTTATCCTGGCTTCAAGTATAAACAATCCTTTTCACTAAATTTTTCATCATTATAACAACAATATGTATTTCATATACTAGTAGTTGACCTTTTATAACGTAGTACTAGTACCAGAAGAGAAGTTGAATATTAATAGCCAGGCAGAGCTACACTCGACCACGCCCTTAGTCATCACAGATATCCCTGGCGCAGTTGAAGATAGCGACGCGAATCCTGTGAAGAACACACACGCAGCACCATATCACTGGAACGACAAGTAGCGCTGTGCCCGCGGTGTACGCGGAGGCACGGTATGAATCCTCGCTCCAATCGATCATGGGGTAGATGTAGGGCAATTGGTGAGAATTAGTGCCCCCAATGACGTCATAAACCACCGTAAACACAGCATAAATAATTGCGAAAAAAACGGAATGGAAGAAGTGGGCAAAACGGGCAGGGTGGGCACTGATGAAGAAATCGCAGAGCAGGAAAGCAGGGTTGACGGCGTGGGCATGGTAATCACAAGCGTCGAACGGCGCACTTTCACCTGGTGGTCACACAATGGAAATGATAGTTGTTTTGGAAGCGTAAATTGAGGTCCTACCTTTGGATATACTGTAAAAAGAGATCCAGAAAGCAAGAGTTACTGTGAACGTTGCGGTTGTGGATATGTTGTACAGAACCCATTCGACCTGAATAAACCCCGGTAATGGTTTGCCATCATCTGGGAGTTTGAATTGTATTATACAGCAAAAATCTAATAACTATATATGAGACCCACATGGACATTTCTTTCCGTGTGAGGAAATTCTTGCATAGAACACCATCGAGATGACGGCTCTGAAAATGAGGTCAAGGACGAACAACAGGAATGCCCAGTTAGCCAGGTAAATGAACCACTTGATGGCATCTGGTTGAGTGACATGCCACCAGTCACTCCAAACACCACTAAGAATAATCCAAATTGAGAAGTACGTTGCTGCAACCCATCTCCATATGACGTATGCTCCTGGTGAAAAACCGCTCCACTGAATGCAGAAGAGAAATACAGAATAAATTCACAATCAATTGATAATCGAAAAGAAAATATCAGGTTAGTTAATGATGATTTTACAGACCTGAGCAGATACAAATTTTCTTGTGCTTTCGTTGGACAACCAGAAGCTGGATCTGCAGCTGTTCGCTCTTGTAGTCATAATGACTGGACGTGAATTCAGCTACTAAGAACTGTGCATAGGGTAGATATAATTGAGGACACCCGAGCAACCTTGAATGCGATCAGATGTAGTTGAAATCAGAGGTGTAAAACCGTTGAACCGAGTTATGAGAAAAAATGTGTTCAGTGGTATATATACCACGCCTCAATGATAGATTCTTTATTGACATTTGAGGCTTTATAAGCGATGGTATCACTGGGTTCGCCTCCAAGTTTATAGCAGAAGAAGTTTGTGGCTGCTCCCATATTTGAGTCTTAAACATGTAATGGGTCCGTTATACACCCCCCTCACCCAGGTACTTTGAAGGTTGACACCCTTTCAACGTATTTATGTACATGGTAATTGATTGTTCATGATATTTAATTGTTCTATCTTGTTCTTTTGTGTTGTTTTGTTCTTTATCGATTACTATATCGTACATGTATGTCTGTATATTGCCATATGACATATATAGATTACTATTACTTCTATAAATCTTGGAACATCATCTGAGCACTATACCATAGGCACTAGCACACATCACCTAGCCTCATTGGGTATAGGAACATTCCATCGCGAGGTCAGCGAGGGATTACTATTTTCCACTCAAAATCTCTGTGTGCTTCAACTAACATTCCAAATCATGTACATTATTGTTATACATTGGAAGGTGCTATTGAGTACTTTTCTAAAGATGCTTGGTCTAGTGGACTTGATTAGCAAAACGCAGATCTCTCTGAGGTAATATACATCAATATAATTACCGTTGCTAATTAAAGAACATTATTCTCATGCAATCTCTTAAAATACACTTAGATGCAATAATAATCAAAAATCCGAGTCATTCATTTTAAGATGTTTGGCAGCCATCCAATTTCTCACTTCTTGGACACATTTTTCTATTCGGCATGGTTGATGTCCCTTGGGTTTAAAACTTGAAAGCGAGGTAGATAGAAGTATCATCAGCATAAAGGTAGTACTGTACAGAGTGGTTACAAGTCTTGCAAGTGATGAAGTATATGCAAGTAGTAAATAGGTCAGGGCCCAATACGGGGCCCTGTGGCACACCGGAAAAAAAAGTGGCACTATGTCCAACTCATGCTTTCCACTTTTTGTCGACGATCACTGAGATAGGACATTGCATCGCGATTTCTTTGACGCCGAACTCATCTTCAAGTGTGCAGGTGAAGGAAATATGATCTCAGGGTGGAATGCTGCAATCAAGTCCAACAGAGCAATACATGCTCTCTTGTTGTCCATGGCCTCCATGATGTCGTTTTGAATTTTGACAAAAGCAGTCTCAGTGCTATGGTGAGATTGTGCGAATGATGCGCGGATTGCATTAATTATTGCCCTGTCCATTACTTGTGAGATTTTCATTAAATTTTGATAGCACTGATTTTTCCAAAATTATTGATATGAATAGTAAGTGGGAGACGAGACGGTAATTTGCCAAAACAAGTTGATCCAAAGAAGGTTTCTTAATTAGTGGGGTGATAAATTGTTTCTTCGTATGGGAGGAACAATGTCAGAGCTGAGGGATTGGTTCATCATGTGTGTCCAGATCTACAGCAGAGGAATAATAGGCCTACACCGTTTCATGAGGGAAATTCATAACGGATCTAGTGAGCACTCTTTTGATTGTGAAGACAAGATGATGATCTGTCTAATTTCACCATCTGCCATTGCTCTCCATGAATCTAACACAGTGCACTCTTTCGATAACCAGGGTAAAGGTAACAAGAAGAACAATTATACTCAATAAAAAAGTCACAAGATACAGCCATCAATTCCTGCTCATCTCGGTCTAGAGGCAAAATGCCCAACAGTTGATCTTAAACACTAAACATGCACTTGGGCTGGTTCTTTAGCTCTGCAATAATGTGCTTAAAATTAATCTCTTTTTGCACCTGATGAACTCATACCCATGTGGGCAAAGCTTTGTTTGACACCATCGCCTCTCATATTGACGACTCTTGTCTCTACTTAGCTTGTCGTACGCTGTCGTTATACCACTCACTAGCCTTTATCATAGACACCACTCTAGATTTCCCTGGTGCATGCATGTCCAGAATATCACCCAGAGCCTCATTGTATCTCAATATGCACTCCTGAGCATCCAAGTAATGAAATATATAACATGTGAAATGACTGACAACGTCATCAATGCGCCTAATGCTCCGGTACATGGCATTGAGAGAACACATTGAAGGTTATTGGATAGACAACTGACACGAGAGTGTGTGATGATATGAAATACAATGATCAAGCATTTTTACTGAGGGATGCAGCTAGTATGCTTTCGGATTTGGTGATCACAATGTCAAGGCAGCTTCCAGCTCTTTGGGTAGGCTCTTAACATGTTGCGTGAGACCAAAAGAGCCTCAAGAAATCAGCACTCATCTTATTTGTTTCATCATCCAGGTGAATATTAATTTAGATCACCAACATGTCCAGTTGCGATAATGATCTGCTCCAATTGCCATATATGAAATATATAAGTCTATTCTGAATTTCGATTTCGGTTATAATTCTTTTTTTTTTTTTTTTTTTTTTTTGCCATTTGGATATTCATCCTGATCTTCGATCTTGGAACTTTTCCATTCCAGATGGCACGGAATTGTCAGTGAGGCGATGTCACAGACTGGGCTACTCGATGCCCCCTGTGTGCCCTTGATTTTTAATGCAGTACTGGTATAATGCACAATCCCCTACAAAAGCAAATTACCTTCTTCTTCACTTTGCATGCTCTGCTCGTTTTGTGATCGGCCATGTCCTTTCGACTGGGAAGCGTGTGCTGAATTTAATCATATTTTTATAAGACGGCGTACATGTAGTTTTGTTTTCTTTATTAACTCTGATCATTGCTGGTGCATGTCAGAATCTCGATGTTTCTGATTAATCTAGTGGTTACTTAATTGAAAATGAAATATGGGAGTGTTTCAACAAAACAGCGAGGAGCAAGCAATTAAGTCGGCTCATCCCGACCAATGAAGGAATTGCAACGAATCAAACGCAGTGACAGGCTGATTGGCTGACGCGATTTCGATTCGTTGTTGTGTTACTGAGAATAACATTGAGCATGCAAAACGAAGCACTCATTCATCTGGTAACAACACTGCGACCAACACCATGCTGAAGGAGTTATTGGTTATTGTGTGCACTCTGGTGTGGCTAAACCACTCCTCGCGACCGTTGTGGGACTGTTATCCAGAGAGTCTGGTGTCAAAATGTCTGCAACATTCACAGGAGACAGACCTCAAGTCAACATGGGAGAACTTTGTCAGGCTTTGCTTTACACCAGCTGTTCGTCGGTTGGCCTGTTCATCCAATGAAAACTCAGATAACAGATTTGTCTACACTTACCACAAGAACACCCAGGTACAGTCTTTCATGAAAGGTATGAAGGCAATATGTGGGCACATGGACATCCAAGCCAACATCTCCCTCACCAAAGAGGTAAAGATGAATTCTTTGGTGAACTTCGACTTCAGAGTCCAAGTCCCTCCTCAGTTCCACATCAATATTTCCTGGTTAAATCTCGACTGGGGACTTTTTGATTACGGATTTAAGGATATGGTGAAGACCACAACAGTAAAGATAGAAGCAAAAAACAGCCTTGACCAGGTATTCACTGGATTGACTGCCCCAGGCAGTGCTATATTTGCGTCTTATTCAGCTGACGTGAATGCTGTCATCCATCCCAATACATTCTTCAAATTCTTTCTCACTTTAACAATGACCTTCCAAGTTCATGACAGCGATTTCAGAACTCAGCCTGGTAACATTAAAGAGAAAGAACTCGGACTTAGCTCTCCAGTATTTCCGTACGCAACCAATCAGGAGCAGCGTATCTACTGGTTTCGGGCTACAACAACACCAGGCGCACGGATCGAGGCCAATTTCACTCACGGGTCTCAAATCAAAGAGAAAACCGAGTTCGTTTTGTTTGATGGTCCAGAAGCCATTGGACCAGTGATAGCAAATCGGAAGACATTTACCTTCCCAATATCTGCAAGAGGCTCGACCCACACTGTGCTCTTGGTCATTTCAAGATCAGTTTCAGTTCAAGACCCATTGGTCATCAACGGAGTCTTCAGGGCCTCGACTCCACACCCACAACATACAATTCACTTTGAGAGTGAAGATGCTCACGTAACCTTTGATACTTTGGATTGCAATGATCAGTTGCTTTGTTCTGTGCAGATCATCAATCTTAACCAAGAAAACAAATTCTTGTACTTATCCATCCGAAATGTGACTGGACAATTTTATGATTCCAGGCTATGCATCTACGGTGGCTTGGCCCTGTGGGAGATGGATGGACAGAGGGTGATTAAGACTAAAACACTGTGCACATTTGAGCATCTCACTCTCTTCACAAGGGTTTACACCAGAAGTGCATCTCTGTTGCTGATTGTCTTTGCGTATCCTTCGATTCGTCAAGCTCCTCAATTGATCATGGATATCGGTGCAACAGAATGCATGGGAGTAGATATCGAAGCCCATAAGACTTCCCCAATAGATGCAAATGTGACTCCGCTTTATCTTAAATTTCAAAGCAATAATATATTTTACAGGAGGAACGCTAAATACTGGTTGGATCTTCACAGGGACTTGCCAAATTGTCTCGTTGCGCAGCGGCACCAATTTGCACTTGTTCCTTTTAACGACCTGAGAAATTATGACCATTTCAGACTTCGACGCCTAGGAATTTGGGAATATCAAGTAACAGTTGTTCCAGCCGGCGTTGAACACGATTATTTTTTATTGATGACGCACGCATACGAAGATAAAAGGCGCTTGAAGACTCCATGGGAAACCTCCCAAAAATCCCAGTTAGTCCAGACTATGAGTGTCAGCAATTATTTTATGGTTGATGTTCAGCCGAGTTACCTATATGAAATTCTGATCAAAGTGCAGCCAACCTGCACACCACATCAGTTACAGTCAATGTCGGTTGAGAGACCGGCATATGATATTAATCTGACACCATTGATCAATGTCGTGTTTGACGTGTCGGCTCAATACGTTATGTGTGAGAAGAGTATCTTGGGAGGGTCTGAAGGAATCCACATTGTCACGATCAGGCACCCAGCTGTACAGAACTGCATGGTTGTTGAGATTCAAAAGGATGAACTCTGTCCATCAAATTGTTCGATTAGAGAGTCAGTCAGTCTGATGACAGCACAGTATGAACCAACGTTGACAAGATCCGGATCCAGGACTTTTGTGGACTAGTAAGAAAAGCATTGTATTTACCTATACATGTGGATAATTGTATTCTGCCAACTCTTTTTCAGCCCGCAATTCAAATTTTACCAAGATACGAGGTTCTTTGTTATAACAACATTCTACAACGTGAGTGAAATGAGAATTACCCCGGAGAGAGATATACAGGCGGTCATTTTCAACCACAAGATTGTCGACTCAGTCACTTGTTTAACTAGTTGCAATCTCAACATACACAAGAAGAAACCGTGCCCTACATGGCACCCTGGGCCAATGGAAGACTTCCTCCGTGGTTTGCATCATTTTCCACAGACAACCACACAATATTCTGGCACCTGGGAAACATCAATTAGGACATCTAAAAGGGAACCAACAAGCTTTGACGTGATTGGGGAATTTGACAATTTTGTCATATTTAAACCTTTCAAGTGGTCATGGAATGAAGCTTATGAGAAATGCAGCAGCTTAAACGGCAGTCTGCTAACTTTGAAGACCAGCAGCGAAGTGGAAAGGTTTCGTTATTTGTATGACATTTTTCAGGAGAATATGGGAAGTAAAGAGACCCACTATGAATACCACCCAAAGACACATTTCCTTGGAATACAGCTTGATCCAGAGGTTAGTCGTTAGTACAGAAAATATACATACATTTTGCATGCATATAACTATCTCTTCATATTCTCTCCCATCCAGACTCCACTAATGAGATGGCCGGATGATACACCATGCTGTAATCAGAATTGGAACATCCAGTTCTTCTCTTCCAAGACTCCTCAGATTGAACAAACAATTGTCACCAATAAACAAAATCCACTGCTTCACTCAAAGGCACTACAATGGCCATCAGAACTGGACAGCATAATGCGAGACTACGCTGGAGTTCACCCCAAAAAGACCCATGAAGCACTGTGTGTGCTTATTTTGGCTGACACCCATGGCAGCTATGAGTGGGTCTCTGTCAATTGCGACCGTAAAATATCCGTTGTTCTTGTATGTCAGAAACACAGTATGCCACCAATTGGTATGAATGTATCAGCCAAGTTCACAACTATTAATCATTCTGGTCTAAAATACGTGAAGACAATAGGTAAAGCTAATTCTGGTGAGATTTTGGGCTGCCCTTCCTCGTCCTGGTCGCTCTATAATGAGACTTGTTACTCACTGATTCAGAAAAAGGTCGTAGTAGCGGATAGAAATGACTTGGCCACCTGGCAGGATGAAGATGGCATGAAGAGTATGCTGCTTGAACTAGCGTTAGATACATATACAGAATCTCTGATAATAGATGTACCAGTCAAAGTTACAGTTATGCATCATGGGGAGCTGTCAATAGTGGAAATGAACCAGTTTGTCTTCTTCGGAAGCGACCAAGGGATCAACGTTTCAGACCATATATTTGTAAGTGATCCCTTTCCTCTTAACAAAACCATGGCGCATGATACAATTGGTTTGTTCAGTTCAAACCCAATGTTTGAAGCCTGTGCTCACGATACATTCCAATGCAGAGATGGCTCCTGCATTCTGGTTTCCCATGTTTGTGACGGGGAAAGCGATTGTCTGGATGGGGAAGATGAAATATGTGGTCACCTGTGTTCTTTTGGTGAATTCCAGCCATTCTTGAGCTGTATTCGTGACTGTTATCCCCACAACTGCACTTGTTCTGAAACTCACTTCCAATGCTTAACAGGAAAATGCATTCCTTTTGAGAAAGTGTGCGATGGTATTTCTGACTGTAATGACAGCAGTGATGAGCATGGGTGTGCTTCATGGCTAACTTCCATACAAGACAACAATGAGTATTTCCACTGCTACTCTGACGGTACCCAGATCCGTGTCGAGCTGCTAAATGACCTCATTCCTGATTGCTCAGATGGCTCAGATGAGACTGACTTTGAGCTATTTCCATCTACCACCATTTGTCCATCTAATATGAGGAAGTGCCATTCAAAGCATCCATTATGTTACAATCAGACCGATCATTGTCATTATGACATCGATGCCTTGGGCCACTTGAAACATTGCAGAAATGGGGGCCACTTGCATGGCTGCAGGTGGGCAACGTGTCCTGACGAATTCAAGTGTCATCATTCGTACTGTATCCCAATACACAGAGTATGCGATGGCATCTATGACTGTCCCATGAAAGATGACGAGAGAGATTGTGCGGATCTATCATGTGTTGGTCTTTTCAAATGCAAGAATGGGACATGTTTGCACCCGAGTTTTCTTTGCAATGGCAAGGTCGATTGCCCATTGTATGCTGATGATGAAAGGCTGTGTGATACTGGTGCTTGTCCTCCCCAGTGTAAATGTCTGGGACATACTCTCATTTGCAATCATTTGAATTGGTCAGTATTCCGGAATTTATCTGAGTCAATATTGGCTTTCACGAGTAGACATACAAATGGCAAACTGGATAATACGGCATTTCTGTTAATGGCCAGATTAATAAGTCTGACATTGACACATGGATTGATCAAGAGTTTGCCATCTGGAGCAAACTCGCTGTTCAAAAATCAAGGGAGGCTATTGTACTTGGACTTGTCTTATAATCAGATTGAATCTCTCCCACAAAATGGCTTTTATGGTTTGACGGTTCTGAAAAGCATCAATCTTACGAACAACCCTCTGCTCAATATCGGCAGAGGGTTTATTTCTGACTCCAATCGCCTCACATCCTTGAGTTTAGATTTGGTGACACTAGACATTTCTCCAGGTGCTTTTCGGGGCCTCGCACGTCTCACTTCTTTCACTATTAAAGGCGACAAATTCAAACGAATACCGGTAGATATTTTTAATCAAATTACAGCAATAAAAGAGTTCCGTCAAGAGGTATATGTAGGATGCAATGTGCACATTGCACACCCACTATGACTAGTATAATAATAACATAATAATAGTAAATTTTATTTGTATAAAGCGAATATACATATATTATATGCTCTATACGCGTAAGATAAAAGCATAAAATCATGAGATCAAGTATTTAAAGCACGTATAAAAAGACATGTCTTCAGTCTGTTCTTAAAAACATTCAGAGTCTCTGCATCTCAAACAGAAATGTCCTGGGAATTCCAAAAAGAACGATCAGAATAAGAATTATACGGGCGCGGACATTTAACAGATGACTAGAATGAGAACGTAGATGGACAGATGGCGAATATGACTGCAACAAAGAACACAGATTCACAGGAGCAACACCACGGATACACTCCAAAACAAGCACAGCAATTCTGTATTCAATCCTTTGTGCTAAGGGCAGCCAATGAAGACGCTCGAGAACCGGTGTGATATGTCTTCTATGTTTTGATAAAAGAAATGCACAAGAACTCAAGAGGTAAGAAAGATGACATCAGTAGGTCAAGGTCGCTTGTCTTTAACTGCTGCAGACAGAGCGTGGTTTTCCGGCTCACAGCGTGTGCCAGGCGCTGGGGCATTACGCTGCAGGTGTATGCTCTCGTGTTTGGGCATACATATCTGTGTCCGTTGGATATTAGTAACACGGATATCCATCCGTTATCCGTACACCCGTATTTAAGCACTATTCGCCCAATTATAAAAGAAACACACCTGCAAAAACTTCCCCCAGAGATTTTTTTTTTTTTTTTTTTAATTTTTTTTTTTTTTTTTTTTTTTTTTGAGAATTAAACAAAAAAGAAAGAACAAAT